>VZTD01001799.1:108771-212222 GCA_013397725.1 Rhagologus leucostigma
TAACTGAGGGAGCGATGCTCTTGTATTCCTAGATCCAGGTAAAATTCCAGCTGTGCCGTGGGTTTAGGAGCTGGGATTTGATTGTTCTCTGAGCAGATCCTGGGAGAACTGCCTTGCTCTGTGATTGTTTACACATCTTAAACCCCAAACCCCTCCGTTTTTCTCTGAGCCTGCCGCGTGAAATGCTTAGAAATAAATGATTTGCCACAAGAACGCTGATCCTACAGCACAGTTTGTATTGCTTTTTCAAAAAAAAAATGGAATTACGACTCTGCTGCCCTCAGAAAATGGATAAAGCAGAGAGTGCTCGGGGTGAGGGAGGAATGAGAGTCATGGGGAGGTGAGGATGGCCAGAAATTCTCCTGTCACCTGCAAGAATTTGGGGTTTTGTGCCCCAAATGCTGACACTCTCACAGGTTCCAAGGCTTGGGTTTAGACACAGTGATCTCTTGGTGCCACCTGAAATTAACTGTCACCTACAGTGACAGCAACATTGGAAAAACATCCATCCTGCTCCTGGTTTTCCTAAAAAACCCTCATTTCCAGATCTGGTTTGTATTTGATTCTGACTTTATTATTGCTTAAAAGGCTGTAAAATTCCCAGCTGAGCTCCTGTTTCTGCTCAAAGCCACTCTTAGGGAAGTTTTTAGTGTGAGCAGCCGGGCAAAAGGTGAAAAACCTTAAAAGCATGAAATAATCTGGGCACTGAAATGGGGAGGGGCAAATTTTATTGCATCTGCCTAGAATATTGTACTAAAAACAAAGACTAAAACATAGGGTAGCGTTGTTCCAAATCCTAAGTTTTTTCCTCATGCAGCTGTATTAAAGCAGAATTCCAAGTATTTGTGATTTTGATAGGAAAAAGGGTTTTCTGACCTGAAAAGCCTAATAACAATAATAATAGTAATAATAATTCATTGGGCAAAGAAGTTTGGAAATTGCTGCTGGGTGGGGAGCAGACGTGGGTTCCAGCGTGAAATTCCCAGTCTGGATGTTATTCCAGAGGAGTCAAAATGCTGCAGAGCTTTGTGTGCACTCTGGAACAAACAAATTCCAATAAACCACGCAGGAGACGCAGGGGCAGCGTTCCCTGCGGTCAGTAGAACCAGGATGTTTGGGATATTTCCCTACATTTTGCCTCACATTTATGGAAGATTGGTGTCAGAGCAGCCTGGCAAAGGGAGAGGCTGCCTGTGTCCATGGAAATACTGATCCAACTCCCCAGGCTTCGAAAAATGCAGGATTGGCCATTAAGTATTCAGGGGCAAAAGTGCTTGAGTTCCCTGCTGCTCGGGTAATTCCCAGAATCCCAGACTGGCTCGGGTTGGAAGGGACCTTAAAAACCACCTCATTCCAACTTAGGACTGAGCAGAGCAGACACAGGAGCTGCCCTAATCCGTGAAATCCATAAATTCTCCCCTCAAGAATTGGCCTCAAACCTCTGTTAGTGGCTTCAGCTGCATCCACATTTTGCTTACGAGGGCACCCAGATTATCCTCCAGCACTGGACACAGCTGATCCCTGGAATTTCAAGTTCCCTAAGGAAGAACCATATTTAAAACACCTGCTCCCCTAAGCCTTGTCCAGTCAGCACTCAAAATAAAAGCAATGAATTCAGCTCATCATTAACTGTACAGATCTTGTTTTGCTGCGAGTCCTCAGCTTTGGAAAGGCCATTTATGGATATCCTGGACACACCAGGGGCCAGCAGCAGCTCTGGGCTCTGCAGGGGCCAAATTCCAGCAGAACATTCTCAGCTGTAAACCTGGAATTTTGTGCAGGGGCCTAAAATCCTACCTGGGGAGATGAAAGGCTGGTGAGGTGTTTCTTCTGTAGTATAATCACTTAGTAAATGCTTCTCTGTGTAAAACGAGTATCAGCTACGTTAGCAATAATCCATCTTATTTAAAGCAGGGCTGTCCTGTATCCTGAGACACAAAATTCCTTTTTTGTCAGGCTGTGGCATTGGTGTTTCTGCAGCCAACACCGCTCAAGCTGATGCAGCGCTTTAATTCTGACTCCTGGAGTCTAAAATCCTCACGATATTTTAATTTCACCTCTGAGAATCGTTTAACCCTGCAACAACAGCAGCAGCGGGCTGCGTCCCGGGAGTTTAAATCCTTTATCCCAGGAGCCGCCGCGGGATTTGCGGGAATGCTGCTGGATCCGTGCTCGGGGCAGGCTCGGGCCACTAGAAGGAGCCACGGTGCCACCAAGCCGGCTGTCCCCGGCTCCAAGGGACAGGCTGGGAAAGGCGCGGCCCCCCAGGAGTTCTAGGAACGACCCGAGGGCAGTCAGAGGGATGGACTCCACGGCAATCCGTGCTCCGGGCTGGCGGAACCACCGGAACACCCCACGTGCGTGAGCCGGGAGCTCGGATATCCCCGGGAACAGCCCGAATTCCCGGGACGCTGGCTCGGCCGAGCGAGTCAAGGTACGTTTTTGTCACGCCGGACCGTAAGGAAGATGCTCTTTGGCAGCGACTCCGCGCATCAGTTCTGCGCCCTGAGGCTCCTGCCGGGGGAACAGATGTCCCCGGGGGGCTCAAGCCACAAAACGTCCCTGGGCGAGCAGGCACGAGGAGCTCCCAGCTGGGCCAGCCGCTCCCAGCCGAGGGCAGCTCCCTGTTCCTGGACAGGAGCCCGGGCAGGAGAGCAGCAGGAAGGCCGGAGTGCCGGAGCCCTTCTGCCGCAGCCAGCGGGAGATTCCTGGCTGCAGCACCTGGCAGCGCTTCCCAGATGGAGGATGGAGTGTTAAGGCAGCGGGAGAACCCTGGATTGGTCAGGTTGCATAAGCAATATGTACATGGATTCGTCTTGTCAGCCCCCAGCGGTGTCACGACACGGAGTTTGGCACGAATCAGCACGACTGGAAAGCTGCGAATGCCTGGATTGGGATGAAAAACTTCCAAACCTTCCAGCGGGGAGCACAGGTAGGCACTGCACGCGGATGTGGGAGCCCACACAGAGCCTCTCACCTCCATCAGTCCTTCCTCTTTAAACCTGAAGCAGCCGAAACTCCTTTTTTTAAAGTAATTGAAGCGAAAACCCCCAGGCTGAGCAGAGATCGCTGGCATGGATGGCTTTGGCCAGGACAGCGCTGCCAGGGAGGGGGGAGACGCAGCCGAAGGTGCTAAACCAGCTCCTGCTGCAGCTGCAGCCACTCGGAGGCTGAACGGGGCTGATTGGGAGCTGCCTGGAGGGGCTGGGAGTGACAGGGAATGGTCCTGGAATGATCCTGGAATGATCCAGGCAAGCCCGCAAACCACTTCTGCCCTGCCCTGCCCTGCCGTGTTTGCCTAAATCCTGTGAGCGTGGCTCCCTTCCAGCCTGAGCTGCTCTCCCAGTGCTCCCTCCTGGCTGGGAATTCCTGCCAGGAACAGCCGGCTCGTTCTCCTGGCTATCCCAGTGCTGGAGGCACAGGCAGCGAGCCGTGCTCCAGAGGTCACGGATCCCTCAGGGCTGCTCACTGACCTTGGCATGCTCCGTGCAGCCCGGAGCTCTCATCCCAGTGCTGTCGGTCTATACTGGGAATTCCCATTTTTCTGGGAATGGCCATCATTCCAGCTTTTCCAGAGCCTGTGACGGATTAGTGGGGATGCCTCTGCTACACGAACACCCCCTCTCCTTCAGAGCTGCTGGCTCGAATTCCCCTTTTCCCAGGGCAGCGGTATCCGGGCTGTGCCCTCCAAAGGAAAGGCACAACGGGAACACCTCCCGGGAAGAAGACAGGGAAGGCAAACTCCACACACTGAGCTGGAGCACAGCCCCACCACCGCTGCTGTGCCTTTCCCAGCCCGGGATGCAGCACTCCCACGGAATTCTCACCCCAGGGCCGCACTCCCCAGCGCTCTGCCCTCGGACACCTTTTCACTTTTCACCTTTTCACACGGAAGCTACCGAAGCGCTCTGCAATTATTACCATTTCCTGTTAGCTGCCCAGCTGCACCTCGCACCCACCGAGGGCACCGAGCAGGGGATTAAAAACGTCGGGACCCTCGCACCCTCTGGGAGAGGAGCAGCTCCGGCCGGCTGCCTGCTGCTCCAGAGGGTGCTGGACACTTCTCAGGGGCTCTCTCCGGAGTTCGGGATGAGCAGAGGCTGCCACGGGATCCAGGCACATTTAGCACAGCACCGGAAATTCCAATTAAGGGCTGTGATTATCCCCAAACAAATAGAAGCAGGGAAGTTCGTTGGGGGAGAGGTGACCTAGGGACAAAACGGAACAAAGATGGGGATTCCTTCTCGAGCAGGGATTTGTGCTCTTTGATGTTTGCCTTGAGAGACCCCGACCCCCTCAGCACCTCCCCAGCACAGCCCAGCCTCACCCAAACCCCCGCAGGAGAGTGGTGGGTGCCAGGCAGCTGGTAAATGAGGAATATTGTACTTTCCCAAGGAACAGGCAATGCCAGGGAATCCATCACATCCCTGACCCGCTGCCAGACCCAAACACAGCCTCTATCACCTTGAACACTAGAGCAGATTGCCCAGGACCACGTTCTCAGGGAGATCCCAAGGATTTTTGTAAGGCAGGATGAGGATAAACGAGCCATCCAAAATCCTGCCTGCCTGTCCCTCTGCCAAGGCACAGCTGCCAGCAGAGGTGCAGCGCACTCAGCCTGTCCTCATTCCAACTCACAGCAGTCACAGATTCCAAAATACAATTAAATACTGAAAATTAGACCCAAACATACTTTTAAAATCTAGATTTAACACAACCTTTCATCTCTACAGTGCACTGAAGCTGCCTGGCATTTGCGTGTCATCCCCAAACCTGGCTCCAGAGGGGTCTGCCCCGGGATTAACACCACAAACCCATCTGCAGTGGAACAAGGAAGTCTTTCAGAGGCTTGACTTCCAGCTCTGAGGAACGCCCTGCTTGGATGAGTTTCCCAACAGTCACTCATGGAATTCCTTTCCCCTTGCATCACTTTCCAAGTCCATGCCCTAGAAATAAGGTCAGGGTGATTCTCGGCGAATGACGGACGTTCTGCTACCACAACTGAGCTCTGCTCCGATCCAGGAGGTTCAGAACTCCCAGGATTTTGCTGAAGTTCACCATTAGTTGGTTTGGATACAATATGGCCTAGAAGAACTGTTCTAGAGTAATGCACAGCTTGAATAAATGTGGTGATTCAGGAGCTCTACCTACTCACATGCTTGGCAGGGTTTATTTCGGGGGGAGGCTAAACGAAGCGAGAGCCAGCAGTGGCAGCAGGCTGAGAGTTGGCTCCTCTTCCTCCTTCAGACCAAACCCTCCTCCTATCCACCCCTATCACTGCAGGTCACAGAGACGAGGAACACGAGAGCAGCTTCTGAGCAGTGACACCCATGAGGGGAAAGCAGCAGCACCGCCCTGACCCTGCCGTGCCCCCGCGCCCGCCTCGGGCTGGCACGCGGGAGGGGAGGAATCAAACCAAAATCTGCACAGGATTCGTAAAGAAAAGTGAGAAATGGGAGGTTCCAGTCGGTTCCTAGGGAGCAGCAAGGGCACAGGAGGCAGGGACACGGGGACAGACTGGATTCTTGTCGTCGCTCAGCATGGATTTGTTGTATTGCTCCTTTGTCAAGCCAAGAACAGAGCCCGGAGGGCGCCGTTCCTCCCGCGGAGAACCCGAACGGCGTTTGAGAGCTTCCTACTGTGGTTAAAATGTGCGAGTCTGTTCCGAGTCCGGAGCGAGCCCGGGGCTCCCTCACTGCTGTTCCTCTGCTTTGCTGCTATTCCTGAACTTCACCACCATGACCGTGATGTTGTCGGGGCAGCCCCTGTAGAAGGACTGCAGCACGATGCTCTTGGCCCCGAAGTGCGGCTCGTCCAGGCGCTCCTTGATGAACCGCACGGCCTCCTCGTTGCTGAAGGCGTCCCACAGCCCGTCCGAGGCCAGGATCATGAACTCTGGCTGCAGTTTGTCCAGGTCAAAGCTCAGGATGTCGGGGTCGGGGATCACAACGTTCAGGTTCTTCAGGGGGTAATCGCCCAGCGAGCGCGACATGGCCAGGATGCCCTGCACGCGCCACGAGCCGTTGAAGCTGATGAATCCACCTGGGGAGAAATGGCAACGCTTAAAGCAGCTCTTTGGAACGTCAAAGCAGCTCTCTGCTCCCTGCCAGACCCCCCAAAAATTCATCCTGAGGGGTTACAGAGCTCAAAATGCAGGAGGTGCCTTTGGCAGATCTCGGAGTGCTGCGGGGAAGAGCTGGATGGCAACAACTGAATCAGGAGTGGCTCTGCTGGCCCCAGGAGTGGCCCTGCCTTCCCCAGGAATGGCTCTGCTGTCCCCCAGGAGTGGCTCTGCTGTCCCCCAGGAGTGGCCCTGCTGTCCCCCAGGCGTGGCCCTGCCTTCCCCAGGAGTGGCTCTGCCTTCCCCAGAGGAACCCCCAGCTTCTGGAACAGCACGGGAATTCCTGCTCCACACAATTCCTTGGGAAACCTCTGGCAATGTGCAGAAGCAAACAATGAGGGCAGACCTTGCCATCCCTGTGTTTGTGAGGACACCTATTTCTGAGAGGAAGGGACGGGTATTTATGCTGGTGGGAGTACACTCATAACCTGAGGGCTTTAAAAATGTCTTATAGCCATGGAAAAAGTTGTTATTCCCATTTAGGAGGGGAGAGAGGCCCTGCATTGCTGGGACAATGCTCAGTGCAGGGTTAACAAGAACCACAGGAACTTCTTTCCTCCATCAAAGAATTTGCTGCTGCTGTGGGAGCCAAACCAGGAACGGATTCCAAAAAGACTTGGACAAATCCAAGGAGAACTGGCTGTTAAAGCTGATGATCCCGAAGTAACTTCCAGCCCAGGAGGTGGCTAAAGGGACAGGTGATGAAAACGAGGAAGATTTATTGCGGGAAGGTTTCTTTCCCTCCACTCCTACCACGATTTCCACGTTTGTGCTCGTTATATGGAAATAAAAACCAGCTTGGATGAAGTAGAGTCATGCTCTGCTGATTTCAGCACTAAACCTCCCTCAGGCTCAGACCAGGCCTCTCAAAACCAGGCTTTGGGCAGGGCTGGGGCTGAAGCTCCCAGGATGCTCCTGGTTGTCCATTTGCTCCCTGGGGAGATCCCAAGGAGTGGTCAACGGGCTGTTGAAGGCTGCTCTCCTACCCCAACCAGCTCATTTAGGGCTGGATCATCTGCTGCCACCTCTGCCCTGTGACATCCCACTGGAATTTTGGGTGGAACACGGGAGACTTGTTCCGCTGACGCCTCAGTCGGGCACTCCCCACCCTCTCCCGGGGGAAACGTCACTTTTAGCACCAAATAAATGATGAACCTTCCAACAACTCACCAGCTCTCTTAATCCTCTTCCTCTCCTTCAGCTGGTAGGGCTTGTGGTCGTGGGACAGGGGGATGGCATTGCCGTCCTTGTCGCACAGCACGCCCCGGGAGTCGCCCACGTTGGCCACGGTGAGCTCCTTGTCGGACAGCAGCGCGATCAGACACGTGGTGCCTGCAGGAGCAGGGGGAGGGAGGCACACAAACACGGCGTGTAAACAGACAGCAGTGATCAGCAGGAAAAGGTTCTTCCTCTCACAGGATCCCAGGAGCGCTGAGCTGGGAAAGGCTTCCAGGATCGCAGAGTCCAACCTGGGACCGATCCCCTCCAAGCCCACGTTAGCGGCGGCAGAGAGGCTGAAAGGGGAGGAATGTTTCCCAGCTCCGTTCCAGTTCCCTTCTTCCCTTCCAGTTCCATCAGAACTGGCTTTTCCCAGTGGCCACGGGAAGAAATGAAAGCCCAAATGAGCCCCAGAGCCCCCAGGCACTGAACCTGCAGTACTGGATGGTGGTGGGGTACCACAGAGCTCTCTCCCCTCGGCCCCGCCAGAACTGAGGTCACTTCTTGATGTTTTTATTGAGAAAAAAGGTAAAGATTGGACATTTTAATTACTCTCACCTTTAAATACACAGAAAATGTAATTAGACATTGACCATTGCATCAAAAGGTGACAAGTGAGGTTTTGGAGACACACTGACACGGATTAAAAGGGAATTTTAGCACTGATTGTTCCAAAGGGCACTCTGGTATCCCTCAATAAAATTAACTTAATCCTGCACCGTTTTCCTTTTAGAGAAGCACAAGGCTGAGTTTTCACTTTTGTTGTTAATTTACATCTGATTATTCATTAATAAAAAGATTTACCCACAGCTGGGGCGCTCTGGGAGAGGCACTGGGGGCCATGAAGGTCTTGGGGATGAAACTCAGCCCTTGCAGAGGCCCAGAGCAGGGCTCCAGTCTGAGCTCCGTGGCCCTAAACCCAAATTCTGGGTGGTGGCATCCCTGCCCAGACCAGAGGAACAAACTCTGGCCATTCCCATGGCAAACATCCCGTGAGTAGTATAAATAAACCAGCCAGGAATAAACAAGTTGTGTTCCAGAGGTTCATTTCAGCCTTACTGGATGCCTGATCCCACGGGAGAGGAGAGGCCTGAGGTACCCTCTGGACGAGGATCCACCTGGAGCGACCCCAGGGCAAGAAATCCCCAAATTCCTGGGCTGGATTGATTGAACCCCAAACAAACCCAACTCATCAACCCCATCCCAGTCTCCTCCCAACAGAGCTCAAGCTTCAGCTCACACAATAATTAAGCAGGAATTAATATTTTTGAGCTTCAGTAACGCCCAGAAGGGAACAGAATTATTCAGAACACTGCAAAAAGCAGAATAACCCAAAATACAGGTTTGTATTTGTATTTATTCTCCACTAGCCAGCAACTCGCACCACACGGAGCTCCCATTCACAGACCACACGTTCCCATGTGCCTTCCAGGGACTCCCTCACAGGGAACAATTCCTTCCCCATATCCCATATGAGCCCTGAATTTATGCTCAGAGCAGCTTTTCACAGCTGGATCCAGAGCCAGGATGCCAGGGAGCACAGAAACCCTGGATATGAGGAATTTCAGCAACTCATTATCTGTTAAACCCTGCTGGGAGGGAGGAGTGCAGGGTGAGGGATCCCTGGGAGAGGAGGATGAGGGATCCCTGGGAGTGCAGGGTGAGGGGTCCCTGGGAGAGGAGGATGAGGGATCCCTGGGAGTGCAGGGTGAGGGATCCCTGGGAGAGGAGGATGAGGGATCCCTGGGAGTGCAGGATGAGGGATCCCTGGCTCTGGGATTCCCTGGACACGGAGAGGGAAGGCCGAGCCCAAACCCCCTCCTCACCCAAAACCAGCTGGACCCCAGCAAAGAAAACCCATTTTGGGGCTGACACCTGGCTCTGGATGCAATTCCTAAATATCAACATCTTCCAGAACTGCTTGACAGCAGGGGAAAATGAATTCCATCCCTTTTTTCGCTGTGCAATAATGAAACTTGATTTGCGCAGGACTCCTGGGGAAGACGGGCCATCCATTAAAGAAAAAAAAAAACATTGTCTACAGGATAAAAGCACCTCCAGAACCTCCCAGCAGGCTGGAATTCCCTGGCACACCAGAGTTAAATGCCAAATTGCCTTTAAATAACCTAAATTTGCCACAGATCAGGCACTGACCACCTTGGATGTTTAGGGATGCTGTAAATCAAAGGAATGGGATTAAGAGCCAACCAAGCTTCGTTGGGAGAAAATATTCTTGCACAAAATTACCTCAGCCTTAGCTAGTCAAGAATGCCACTTTTTAAACTAAAGGATTTAGGGATTAGGAGAGGATTCAGACCCATCTGTCACTTTTGGCCTCCTTTCATTTTTTAGAGCTTCCTTACTCAAACCTCACGAAAAATCCTGCCAGCATTTGACTATTTCCAGACAAACTCATTTGATTTGCAGCTCTGACGGATTGATTTCCTGAAGGGAAAGATCCACAAAAAGAGGGAAAGATTCACATTGGGATGTCGAGTCCATCAAGGCTGCACTTTGTTAATACCGGATGTGGCCAGAAAGGCCAAATTAACACCCAAAATTGTGCCAAACCCAGAGCATTTTGGCTTTATTCCTGCAAATGGATGCAGCTGAACTCAACCCACTGTGGGAAGCATCCCTGAGGAGAAAGGAGTGCCTGGGGGTGCGAAATGGTCCTTCCAAGAGGGATGGGAAAGGTTTCCTGGCTGCAAAAGGTGTGGAAGTGCTTCCCTGTACACCCCACCCTGCTGCAATCAGCGACTGAGCCCTCGGATGCCCTCGCACATTCCCCTTTCCAGCCTCCCTGGCTGGCACCTGCTGGAATCCCACCTGCTCGTCATTCCTGCAGGAGCTACGCCCTCGGCGATGCTCCAGGATGGGTCTGGGTGACCCCTCACGCAATCCTCTGCCACACGAAATTCTGTTTTCTCCCCTCTCATCACCACCACTTCTATTTTGCCAATTTTCAAAGATCGTTTCCCTCATTTTTTATGCCCCACCAGCAGCTCGAGTTCCTCGCTGAGTTGATTTTGGTGTGGAAAATGCCACCACCAAGGGCTGGAGTGGTTGGAGCACCCAGGCTCACCAGCAGCTGCTGTAATTATATTTAACTGCCCATTTTCTGTGCTGTGCTCACAATCAGCTCTCACTTCAAGGGCAGGTAGAGCCGTTTCTGCCTTCATTATAAATAAGAGAGACAATTAGCAGGATGAGGGGGCTCTACTGCTGTGTTTTCATCTCTGGAGGTGCCTCCACCTGCTTGGGAAGCTGGAATTTTGGGGTTTCATCTACAGCTGTGCTGTCTCTCTGCTCTGAATGTGTGCTGGGAATTTTCTAAACCAGTTATTATGGAGCTTCTCATTTCCACATGATTGTTGCTGGATGAGATAAATCCCCAAATATGTGTTTCAAGCAGTTTTAATCTTTATTTTCGCCATACAAACACAGAGATTTCCATAAAGGAAGAAGCTTTTCTTTTCCTTCTGAGAGGAAGCAGTAATTTCCCTGCATTTTCTCCTCCCCGACAAACTCCTATAAATCAAAATAAGTGGAGAGGAGCTGGAGTGACCAAACTGAGGGAAAAAAAATTCACAAGATTCATCAGAGTGGGAAATTCTGCTTGAGAAAAGATCAACAGAGGTGACAGAAAGCAACAACTTTTGAAGCTTATTTTTGATGCATCATTAAAAGCAGGCCAGATGTAGTGAAAGGAATATTCTGCACCCTCATTTTACCTCTCTTGGCCTTTGAGAACCCACAATCCACGCTCCTTGTGTGAAGTGTATTCTGCAAAACGCAGCTCAGGGGGCTCCAGAGTGCTCCAGATCCCAGCAGCTCAGAGAGCCAGGTAATTCATGGAGTTAATGAGTGGCTTTAATTGATAAAGTAACAGAGCTCTGTCATTATTTGCCATTCCCAGAGCGCTGAGAGCACCCAGGGCGTGCAGTCTGTAAACAGCATTTACAGCCGAGATGGAAGCAGCTGCAAGAGAACCTCTGCTCAGGAGTGGGAGTGTGAGGAGGAGTCTGAGCAAAGTGGGTAAGAAGTTGGAGCATTTAAAGTTGGAATATTTAAAGCTGGAGCATTTAAAGCTGGAGCATTTAAAGCTGGAGCATTTCAAGTACTTCAGGACACGTGAGGAAATGCCACAAGAAAATCCCAGCCCTCTGGCAGAGCGGCAAGCGCTGAGGAGCTCCGATGGCGGCCATTTTATCAGGGTGACAATAACTAAAGCAAGGAGTGATCCATGGGGCTGCTGCCAGGCAAACCCGCCTACACAGGAGGAAAAACCCATTTACAGGAGGAAAAACCCAATTACAGGAGGAAAAACCCAATTACAGGAGGAAAAACCCAATTACAAGTTCCAGGCTTCTGCCTAAAGCAGCTGGAGGAAGACTCGGAGCTGAGCTCAGCACCTGAGGGCACCACGGTGCCAAGGACCAGGGGAGCCCCGGAGGAAAAGCCACCAGGGATTAAGGAAAAACTGCAAAATGAGGATATAGTGAATAGAAACCCTCCTTTTGCACTCCGAGGAAGGGCTGGATGGCAGGGCTGTGGATAAAAGCTGCTGGAAAGGATGGTGGGCTCCAGCTCAGCCATGAGTGCTTGCAGAGGAGAACAAAGAGCAGCACCCAGAGCTCTGCTCGCACCTCCATCCACTCCCTGCTGGGAGGAACTCAGCTCCAAATAATGAACTCTTCTCTCTGTTTGAGCCTTTCTTTACCAGATTGCCAGGTAATTTTAATTGGAACACCAAGGAACTGGGTGAGACTCAGGGCGTACAGCACATACTGGGGGTTATGTTGGACAGTCAGTGAAAAACATCCAGAGTGTGTCTTCACTGCTGTGTAACAGGGAATTACCTGCACCACGAGAACCCTGTGAAGGATCTAACAGCTGGAAGACATTTCTAATTGCTTGAAAACAAAATGCTAGAAAATGTCAATATCAAACCTGAAAACTGGAACTTCACTCTTAAAATGCCTCCGAAACTGCCTGGGTTTGGCTGCTTAATGCCACCATGTCACGTTTAAAATCAGGTTCTGCGCCTGCCCAGTCCACTCCCAGCTGGGAAAGACCAAAAATCAGTTATTTGTGAAGGAGAAAAGAGCAAAAAACCAGGTGGTACCAGGGAGAGTGCAGAGACACAGGGAGATCAATCAACATCAGTGCTCAGTGCTGGGAGAAAAAGAAGTGTCCTCTCAGCTCCCTGGCATCCCATCACTCACGAGGAACATTTCCCACCCCAGCCTGGCTTCAGGAGGCAAATATATTTCACAGAAATGAGGACCAAAGTTCAACCTGCACAAGGTGTTTGGGGAAACGCTGAAAGTGAGCAATTTTTTTTGGCAGTAAAATGTAAATTACAAGGAGCCACAGCCCTACCTGCTTCGTCATAGGACACGGTCAGCTTCTCCAGCATTTCCCTGTCAATGGACAGGATCTGCTGCTCCAGGATGGTCTGGTAGGACAGGACACTGTTCTCCTTGTCCTTCTCATAGTCCTGGAGATGCTGTTTCAGCACTTCGGGCAGCCGGGACTTCACGTACTCTGCTGCTGACTGTGGAGCAAAGAGGAGTTTAATTAATCCATTTGTGTTAATTGGAGTAGGAGATATCGTGGAGCGAACCCCTCTCCGAGCTGAGGCACCACCCACCCTCCACCAGGGAATTCCTACCCACGCCCAGCACCACAGCACAGCTGCACCAGAGCTGCTGGCTTTTGAAAACACAACAATCAAATCTCGTGTCTTTATTCCAAATTTTAAAACACAGAGTGGAATCAAATTGAATGTGTTTTTTTCTACATTTTAAAGCACGAAGTGGCAGAGTGGAATCACATTTAATACGTTTTTTTTCCTACATTTTAAAGCACGGAGTGGAATCACGTTTAATGTGGTTTTTTCTACATTTTAAAGCACGGAGTGGAATCACATTTAATGTGGTTTTTTCTACATTTTAAAGCACAGAGTGGAATCACTTCACCCACTCTTGATACATGACCAGGCCATAGATATTTATATGCACACGCACGAACACACAGAAAATTCCTTTAATTCCTTCCTCCCGCCGCTCAGGGCCCTGAGGAGAGGGAATTAACACAAGGGGGCACGGTTGGACTGATGTTGGGAGCTGTGTGTAAAAAGGTAGTAACGGAGGAGTAACCACTGAGAGCAGCCAGCCCTGACCCCTGGCACCCTCCCACACCTGGAGAGACCCAAAGCCAGCCTGGGTTCCCGATTTCCAGCACCACCATCCCTCCCCTGGGACTATCACGCTCCCACTCCGGCAGGGAATAGAAATTCCCTCTTTGTGGAACAGCTTTGGGTTGGGTTTTTTCAGCTCCCCATCTCTGACAGAGCAGCAAGGGCTCCACGCTCGTTTTCCTGCCAATTTCAAGGCAAAAAAAGGAAAATAAATGACAACAAAGCTGTTTTATTCCAGGCCTGGGAGTGACCAGGAGTTACTTCTGCTGTGCTCCAGGCTCTTCCTGGGGTTATATTTAGTTTTCCAAAGTCAATCAGAGATTAAATTGCAATCTTAAAATACCCCTGAAGTTGCGTTCCGTGTTCCTGCACGCTGACCCTTGTGACACCAAGGGGATTACTCCCGGAAAACCAAAGGAACTGCCCACATGAGCACAGAATAATTAATATTTTAACAGTTGCTTTTTCCACAGGAAGGCCAAAAGGCACATTGTACACGGATTATTTTAGCCCAAGTTCAGGAATTTGTGTTCAGTGTTTCCTTTGAGAACAGATCTGTTCTCTTTGATCCCTGGTGGGGCGGGATTTTTGTGCTCCTGGAAAACAGCTGAGCTCAGGAATTCAATTTGCTGGTCAGCCTTCCTCCTCATCATCATCCCTATGGGAAAGCAATTCCATGGCCACTTCTCTAAAACCGAAACTCCAGCATCCCCTGGGAATCTGCTTCCAGTCGGAAGCAAATTAAATAAAGAATTGACTTTAATACCTTAATTGACTTCAGGGTATTTCGTCCTACCATGGAAAATTAATATTTCATATTTTAAAAGATCTACAATGAAATCTACTCGCAGAGCTCATTCACCACAAAAATCCCATTTTTCTCTGTTCACTAAGGAAACCCCCCCTGACTTAAAAATCCCATCAGGAATTGCTGAAATCCCTCATTCTTCAGGAAGCTGAACCCAAATGCAGCCGGTGGCCTTCTGTCACTACCAAATTTGCCCACATTTTTCAATTGATGGGGAATACACATCCAAAGCAAATTTTCCTTTTATAAATGAGGCTGAAATTTGCTCCCTGAAGTGGCTCCGTCTGGGAGCCGCTTTGTACGCGGGGAAGGAAAGGTCTAAAATGTTCATTACGGGCTTCTGTATGAAGCTGCTTCAAAATTCAAGTGGTGCCAGGACAAAGCATCACCTCACTCACTGATTTGGGGAGGTTTTGGGGAAGTTTGGAACACACAGGGGAGTTCTGGTGGGTGGAAGCCCAGCAGGGACAGCTCCATCCTTCCTCATCCTCAGCGCATTCCACAGGCTCACCACATCCCACCACCCGACTTCCCCAACCCACCCAACCTTTACAATTCATATCTTCCCCCCGAATTTCACGGTTCTGGCATTGAAACACTCAAGCAAGTTTTAATTAACTGTGTTATGAGCGCTGCTCAGCGGGAAGCCCTCTCCGAGAGGCAAAGCCCTGGGAATGCTGCTCATCCCGCGCTGGGGAGGAGGAGGAGCGAGGCAGAGCATCCCGAATTCCCTGCTTTTCCACACAAACGGAGGGGCTCTCCCCATGTGGGCACACGTGGGGACAAGGAGCGACCCGAGTGCTCCGTGACCAAACTCGATTCATTTAATTAAGACGCCGAGTGTTAAACGGCTCCACGGCCCCGTGGAAAGCCAGTGTGGAAAACAAGAGCCATGGGAAGGTCAGGACATGGCCTGGGAAGCTCTGAGGGATCCAATTAGCTGGAACGGCCATTATTTATCAACACTTCCAATTAACACACGGACCGTGGAGACTTTACTGCCTCAGCCCCACCCGCGGCACCGAGCCCCTGATTTACAGGGAGAGGAGGGACACCACAAATTTCTGATATTTGTGTCCTTGAGGGAATTCACTCTGCCTGCCCAGCTACTGCACACATTCGGGGAGCAGGGAAAACACAGGATCCAGGGAAAACATAAGATCCAGGGAAAATACAAGATCCAGGGCAGAGTGTGGCATTCCTGGTGCAGGCCCTAAACCAGTGAGGGGTTTCAAGACACACTAAGATCCCGCTGACCCTCCTTTCCACAGGTTTCCTGTGGATCACCACAAGTTTCCTCCTTCAGAGATGATGCCCCATCCCTGGAAGTGTTCAAATCCAGGCTGGATGGGGCTTGGAGCAAGCTGGGATAGGGGAAGGTGTCTCTGCCCATGGCAGGGGGTGGAACCAGATGATCTTTAAAGGCAAAGGAAGGACACAAAGATTTCTGAGGCCTGACAGTGCAAAAGGTCCAAAGCTGCAAGCCAAAGAGGGTTTTGGGAGCAAACCTTAGGGAAACGTGAGTGAAAACTGCCCTGGTGCAGAAAAAGCCCAGGATTAACCTGCTTAAGCCCTGAGCTGCTCCATGATCTCACACTCAAGGACACATCTACACAGTCACAACACACCCAAGAATGAAGGAATATAAACACAGAAACAAATGGAAACCGAAGGAAAAAATTAGTTGGAGCAAAGGCAGTGAGAAAAGGTTCCACAAATCCACTTGGAACAAGGAAAAGCTGGGGAAAACGTTGCTGCACTGCTGAGCAGAGGAGCTATGGACAGGTGATGGCCTAAACGCTGCAGGATTTAATGTCTCTCTGTACTAAACTGCTCATTACCCTTCCCTTGAGTCACCACCTGTCCCCTGCTGCCTCCACTGGCAGCTAAATCCCAGGCAAAGAACCAAAATCCCCAGGCAGAACAGGGCAGGAACAGGCTGGGAAGCGCTTGTAAGGATGAGATCTTTTCCAGCTGGCTGGGGCAGCTGAAATCCACCCAGGAACACGCAGGTAATGGGCTGAAAAAATCTCTTTAAGGACCTCTGTGCTTGGAAATTCCCAGGGGATGGGGAGATGCTGCTCGGGAAGGGCACTTTTAGAATGATCTAAAGGGAGAGAGGTGGAGTTACAGAGCAGTGGGTTTAACCGGGGTGCCAGAAAACCGGGATATGGGATCAGATGATTGCTACGCCCAGGAAAAACCCGAGGTGTGGAAGGCACAGGGAGCAAAGTGGGTCCTCAGGGTGTCGGGGGAGCTGCTGATCCCATTCCTGCCCTGGGCAGCCTCAGGAGCAAATTCTGTGCTCATCCCAATAAAATCCCTGTGCCGGAACCCCTCAGTTCCACAGACCACTCTGGACAAATCCTTCCCGCTCTTCTCCTGAGCCTCAGGATCCCCGGGAAAGCCTTCCATGGAAATCAGGGTGCTGAATCCCAGCAGATTTCAGAGAATCTCCAGCGATTAAGATCCATCTCTGGAGCCCCCTGGACCCAAAGGTGTTCCCAGGGTGGGGGTGACTGTCACCGTCACCGTCCCACCCACACCGACCCAATCCTTCATGGAAAAGATGGAAAATCATGGAAAAGATTCCAGCCTGAGGCGCTGTTTGAAATCCATGACGATCCCATTTGGAATTTCCCAGTCCACCTCTCAGACCAGCGCTCCTTAGCAGGAACGCTTTTAAATACAGGTTTTTGGACTTGCATCTTTTTTGTTTAAAAAAAGCCCAAATCCACCCACACGATTCATTATTCTAAGGAAAGTGCACTTAACTTATTAAACATCTCTCCACGGGAAAGTAAAAACCGTGGAATAATGAGGCTGTGGACAAGAAATGCATTCCAGGAAGTCCATCAGTGAATTTTCGTAGCAATTCCCTAAGGCTTTCCTGTTCACTTCCAAAAGGACAGTGCAGGAATATCTGTATATTGACATATATACCTAAATTAAAATTCCCAGGTTAAAAAAATCCCATCCCAGATTAAATAGAAGACCTGAAAGTGCACCTTTCCCTGATCCACTCATTCTGGCAGAGATGTTCCAGCTGAACCAGGACAATTTGATGAGCACATTCCCCTGCTCAAACACGGCGAGGATTTATTCCCATTTTACCGCCATTCCAAGAGTTGTTTCTTGGCATCCTGACGCTCTGAAAGCGGCTAAAGAACATTCCTTGGATTCCCGCCTCCCTGGGAGCCGAACTTACGGCACACAAATCACCTCCTCAAGCTCTTCACACAAGAAGGGCTGGTGGGGATGGAATCAGATCCCAGAACTCTGCTGATTCCAGGGAAATTCACGCTCCTCTCCCATCCCACCCTCGGCATTTAGGATCAGCTGCCTGTCCTTCACCAGCAGGAACAGCTCCCCTGAAGCCAGTGGGATTTTGCTGAGGCAAACCTCTCGGAATAAGGACATGGAGCTATGAATAGTCATTCCAAGGGAAAACATATGAGAGCAAAACATAATCTGCTCTCCAGGGGATAATGCGAGATCCACAAATGGCACCAGGACAAACAGTTTGCCCTCTAAAGCAAGGAACTATTTAAGGACAAACATGCCAATGGAATTTTTCCTTTAATCCCAAATTTTGGTGTGTTTAGCCTATTATTTCTATTTAAAAACGTCTTTTTTTCCTCTGTAATAAACATTAATTGATCAATATACGTATCGCAGGAAAGCCCAGCTCACAATTTAAAATAAAGTTACGTGCTGAAAATGTTTGAGGAGCTCAGAAATTCTCTGCTGGGACTTTCAGCACTGGACACCGAAACCACCACTATTATTTTGCAGCCCATGCACCGTTATTTCCACACAGGCCGAATATCAGCTCACAAACATCTTCCCTTCATCAGACAAATAACGGGGAAATTAACCTGATTGCAAGGAGATGGCTAAAGTTCAAATTAGTATTCACCCTGGATTGTCAGAGAGCTATTAAATCCGTTATTACAGAAAATAACGAATTGCCCAGTGAGGACTGAGCTCTGTGAAATGGGAAGGAAAAGCCACCTGGAATTCGGGCTTTGCTGGGAGCACGCGGAGCCTGATCTCCGTTGGCACAGCCTGCGCGTAGATTCCTGGCTCCCAGCAGGGCAGAGAACCACGTCCCCACGTGCGTAAAAATAAAACCAGGATGATTTATGGCTCCAAATGACGCGTTTCAGTCCAGCCCTCAAAACAGCCCCTGTCACTCCCTGCTTGAAGAAAATTATTGAAGTGTCCTGGAACGAGGAGCACGGAAGGCAACAAGGTCTGGGATGGAACATGACATGTCCTGTTCTCCCTGCCCCAGCAGTCCCAGGGTGACACTGCAGGGACACACAGCAAGGTAGGAAGTGAAAGTCCTAAATATAAGGGATTTGAAGAACAAAAGGTGCCCCAGCGTGTAGAATATATAGGAAGAAGGTCATTGATTTGGGTCCCCACTGGTAAGTATAGGTGACAAAGAATATAAAGGGGTAGTTAATTTTAGGGTGATCTGCCACTAACAGGAAAGCAAATGGAGAACTAGAAAAGGAAGAATACAAGTGTCTAAGACCTTGCACTGTAAAACGAATGCCTACAAGAGGAATAAATAACCTTTCCAGGAGTTCTATGAAACTCAATTTCTTTTCAGCTTTCTCTGAGAAGAGAAGAAAGTCTCTAGCAGATAGCTTGGCAATAGTTAGGAACAAAATGGTTAAAATATACTACTCAATTGCCAGGGTCAAGACTGATTCCAGCATTATGTCAGTGGAGGCCTCACCAAAGCCAGCTGCTAATGAGAATTATTTTTGTTTCAAACAATTCATTTCTGGATGGGCACGGAGCAGCACAGGTGACAAGCGGTGAAAACCCAATTATTTTCCATTTTCCAGTGAGGGACTGGCTCACGGAACACGTGTCCAAGCCACGTTTTTAATGGCTGCTTTTAATGAATGAATGAACGACAACGAACAAACCCGTGCTGCGCGTGACGGAGCCGAGCTGCACGTGAGGGAGGACGAGGCACGGACACGGATCTGTCCCCGCTGCTCCGGCAGAGCCGCGAGGAACGTTCTGGAACCTGGAGGCCCAATTAAAAGGTTCATTTCATCAAGGCAAGGGGCATCATCATCCTTCTCTCATCTCGTGCCTCCACTCAGGACCACAGCACTTCCCTGCCTCGCTCTCTGAACAAAGAAGTCGTTTTGAAAAGTGGGAAAATATTCCCAGACAGAATCTCCCCCAGCCCTTGGAAGTTAATTCTCCGTGCTGCGGGAGGATGAATTCCCGCTCCACAGGATTCCCGTCATTCCCAGCCCGAGCCTGCTGTTCTCTGAGACTTCCAGTGAAATCCCTCTCACCTCCATTCCCCTTTCTCATGTAAATCCATGCAAAGGGATCCAACCGCCCCATTATCCTGCTGGAATTCCTTCCATCAGTGCCTGACACGTTTCCCTGCTCCCTCTGGAACCCTGCCAGCCACTCATGGGCTTCTCCTTGGAACCCTCCCATTTGCCAGCCTGGATCTTTAGGTGGAATCATTGCAGCCAGGAGGTGGAAGAAGAATTATTAACACCAAAACTATTTATTAACACCCAAACCAGTAATTAACACCCAAACCGGTAATTAACACCCAAACCACCTCCTTACTTTTATCAGTTCTGTCCATTTTGGGCTCACCACTGCCCTGGGATCTCACGGACAGCTCATGGAGCCCCTAAATTTTCCTTTAGAACCCCACTGTGCAATCTCAGATACCCAGATTTGTGCTTGGTTTCATTAATTGCAAGTAACTTGCATGTGCTCCCCCAGCAAATGAGTGCAACTCCTCTGGATTTATCAATTATTTATCGATAATCCCAACAAAGACTGGAGAAGTCACAGGACAATTTTCCACGTGAACGCACCAAGTCAGCAATTTCTGTTTCTCATTATCCTGAGGGGGCACAGACCGAAATGCAGGAAATTCCCTTGAAACTTAAATAAAAGCTTTTTTTCCCTGGTCAAACACAGGGTGCCTGGAGAGGCTGTGGACTCACCATCCTTGGAAACATCAAATCCCAACTGGGCCGGGCTACTCCACCCTGAATATTTGTCCTGATAACCACATATATACCCCCAAAAATTAAGAATATTAGGAATAATGAGAGTGAAGGAGTTATTCCTGGAGCTAAAAGAAAAGCATCAGCACTTAAATTGCACAGGCACAGACACAAAGTCTGAATCTTAATTAGAAAGCCAATTATTATCCATGCCTCTTTTAGGAGAAAAATTAAGATTAGTGGGGAAATTAAAGCGAAAATGAGGCACAAAGCAGTTGTTTGATAAAATTCCTGTTAGCTCCGACAAACAGGGAGCTGGAGCTGGTTTAAAGGTGATGGATTCCATAAATCCTGGAAGATGCACGAGCACAGACACACAAGAGCAGCAATAATTCTGACAAACACCCACATGGCCATAGGGAAAGGACGTTAACGTTTGACTAATATTTGAATTTACCAAAGGGCACGATTTAGTTAATGGCACAAAGCAAAACACGTGTGATTGAAGTGCTGAAAAAAAATAGGGATGTCAAGATTTCACCTGATTTTGATGCTAATTGGGTGGAACTATTAACAGAGATGAGCTGAATATGAAATGAAGGTCTGTAAAAGAGAGGTTTCAAAATGCCTGAAAAGACTTGGCCATTACCAGGTAACAATGCAGAAAAATCCGGGTCCCAAATGACAATTTATTTACTAAATATGAAGGTGTACGGAGCAGAGATTGCATTTGAAGGCCTGCCAGGAACATTTCACCCAACCAAGAGGAACTGGAACATTTTCTTACATCCCTGTAATCAAATCTGAGCAAAGGGGATCATTTTTCGTATTGGCATAAACAAGCAGGAGTGGGAGAAAGAGCAATAACCCTGAAAATAACGGGCAGAGTGTCATAAACCCACTGAATTTACACAGGTGCTGAACTGCTCATTTTGGGAGCCTTTTTTGATACAGCAAAATGCTGCATTTTGGATTTTACTGAGCTCATCAAGTTCAACATTGAAGGTAAAAAAAAAAAACCACGAGGTTTGCAAAATGACTCAACTTTGAATGACATTTCCAACTCCGTGCCTGTAACCCTGCATCAGTGCAGCCCCTGAACTGAAAGCTTTTATTAGGAATTAAAATGCCTTAAAACTGCTCCAGGGGATTTCCTCAGGTGTCTCTGTGCAGAAGCTTTTCCAAAGAGCAGGGTTTTTTTTAATTTAGTGAAAAACCAGTTTTACCAGAAGCCTTTCATTCTGCTCCTGTAGTTGAGGGAAAAAATGTATTTATAGCCTATTAGACTCAATTAAATAGCAAGAAGCATTCATCTTTCTTTGCCATTGTTCTCTCCCTCAGAGCACTGAGGGAGAGGAGCGGAATATTTTAGTCTAAATGGTCTCTCCTGATTTAGAGACATCACTTTGTGCCAAGCAGAAGTCAAGAACTGGAAAGATTCAGTCTGGGCGAGTTACACAGGAGACCAAAACAAATCCCTATTTTCACCTGCTTAGAATTTCACCAGTGTTCAACCATCTGGTCACAAACCTGTCTCCTGCTCTTCCTAGCACTCCTAACTGGAATATTTCTGTGATTCCATCCAGTGCAACTCCAAAGCTCAGCAAGTAGGAAACATGCAGGAGTTTTCAAGTGACAGCAGAGCGCCAATGTATAAAATATTATCATTTTGCCTTCCCCAGCCATCAGGCCCCTGAGGGAACCAGGAAAGCTCCTGGAGCCAGAGCTGTGGCCAGATGTTGTCCCCTGGAGCCAAGTCCTGTCCTGATAAGGCTTCTCCTAAATGGGATATATCTAATGCTGGAAACAACCCTTAGGCTTCCGTTTAAGTCTGACCTTAAAAAATTCTCTATTAAGAAATCCCGTTAATAATTAGCCTGGTGTTACACATCCAAAGCTGTGAGAAGCAGGAGATGAGATGCAGATAAAACCTTCCAGGGTGAGAAAGAGGAGCTGAGGAGCCTCGGGGTTCATCCCAGCAGCTCTTCCAGAGGGATCCAGGAATGGAGACACAGCTGAGACTTGTCCCAGCTGGATCCTCCTCTGTCCCTCCCAGAGCTGGCACAAACCCTGCACACAAAGAGTTAACAGGGAAAAGGGGCCCGGTGACGTTTTCCCTCAGAAATTAAAATTTCTGAGGGGAACAACGTGGAGGTTCAATGAGCTCCAGTTCAATGCAATTATGGTTATTTCCTTAGATCTTTTCTCTTCCTTTTGGGTTTGAAAAATCCCCTGTATTGACCCAAATAACGAGCTGGAGCCAGCCAGGAAAGCGCCGCGTTCCTGCTCCCTGAAAAACTAATCCGGAATAAAGCAAACTTTTGTCTCCTCTCCGTGTGCTCCTGGAACACCAGGCTGCCAGGAAAAGAGATTTTTGTGATCATGTGGGTGATAAGTAGCTGAAACGTAAGATGGTGGCACAACTTGGTGCTTCAAAAGGCTCCTGGAATTGCAGGATGTATCAACAGTGGGGTAATAATGATTGACTGTGGTGAGGTTATCAGGGAATTGTTAATGCAAAACCCCGTCTGCTTGTTATACCTGCAATCTGAGAGTCAAGAGAATGTCTGCGGGCTTAAGAAAACAATAACAAAAAGGGAGAATTATTTTTTCAAGGGTTTTTTCCAGAGAAGCAAACTCTCCCTCTGAGGAGTTACCAGGTCACAGAGGTGAGGATGTGAAGGCTCTGAGGGAAGAGATGCTGTGGTTGTAGTGACACAGCCTGGATCACAGCTCCTTTTCCTAAAAGCAGGAGGAATCTGAGAAATTTTAGGGACATCACTGACTGAGAAGAAGAGTGGCCACAGCAGGATCTCACCCACTGAGTTCAGCCCACCCTGCTACAGAGTGACTGCCTTGGAATTCATCTGCGGGTTCTTCTCCCGAGATGAAGGACCCAGAGACTCCCGTTAAATAAAACACCTCCTTCAGGAAGAAGAGACAAACCTTCCAGAGTGGACAGAATTGATGTCAGAGAGTAATTATATAAACCACTTAATTAAATGGCACAGGCTCAAAGACAGGGACTTCATTAAATAGAAAAGCAGCGGATTCGAATCCATAAATAGTTTCCAAAGCCTGTTCATTTTCTAGAGCCATTTCACTACATAAACACCGAGAGCTGTACCCTTGAGAGAAGGAGAGGCATAAATCAGGCCCAGTTTACACAAACACCAACGCTTGGATGTTATTCCTTCTTCCCTCTGGAGATGTCCATGTGAAAGAATAAAAAAAAGGATTTCTCCTGCCTGTGTGATCAAGCACATCTCTGGTTATTGAGCCCAAAGGCACGTGGGGAGCAGGTTTGGAGGTGTTTTTGTTCCCATTCCTCAAGTCCATGAGCAGCCAAATCACACCAAATTGAAAAAGACGGGAAAACAAGGAGGAAGGAGGCAGATGTAGGAAAAAAGAAGGGAGATACTCATGAAAGGGAGAAGAGTGAGTGAAGTGGAATAGTCAGAAAAAATAAAGATGAAACCAATTGTGTTCCAAGAACACCTGGAGGTGGCACTCAGTGCCTCTGGGCTGGGGACAAGGTGGGCATCGGGCACAGCTTGGACTCGATGGTCTTGGAAGTCTTTTCCAGCCTCAGGGATTCAATGCCAGGGAAATATAAGTGACCATTAAAGGCCATTTTCCTGAAACACAGTTTAATTAAAGAAGATGGTACGTAGTCATTTTGCTTCTCTAGCTCGTTAGGACACGAGTTGTTAATTGCACTAATTAACAAGGCAGAAGGTCAAGGAGATTTCCAGCTATTTGCATCACGGAATGGATGGAGAATGGGGGGCTGAGCAGGGAATTATCCAGCTGAGGGGGAAAAGTAACCTCAGGACAGGCTGAGTTACAGAGGGGAATAAGCAGAGCCTGCCACGAGCTGAGACCTCACCCACAGACACTCCGGGTGACATTAGGGAGTGTTGTTGTCATCATTTAGCAGATTTTGTATCTTTATATCTTTATTTTATACCTTTAAACACCACCAAGCTGCACTGCACCCAAACAGGGCCATTCCAGCAGCACCACACCCCAAGTGACAGCCGTGACCAGGTTTCCTCTCCCTGGGACAGCACCAGCCCCTCTATCAAGCGAGGCTGATTAAATGTTCAAGCAGTTTCTTTCCCTTTACTGCTTCACTCTGCAATTTCCTCCTATTTTTAAGAGCTGCCCCAGCACGGATTAAAGGTCCATGATAGCACACTATAAAAAACTTCAAAGCAGCAACTGGAAGTGATTCTGCTGCATTAGAAGCTCCTTGAAAAAGCTCCTGCTCTGAAGAGATAACAGCGCAGCTTTGATTTTAAGGCTTTTGTATTGCTTGGAGTGTTTGTATATTAAAGTGACACAGCCTGGAGTTTTCGGATTTCATGGCAAGCCTTGAGACAACAAAAAGCAAGTACCTTTTATCGGGAGCATGGAGTGAAGCAACTTGTGCAGCGGAGCTTAATATTTTGGCAATGTTCCCAAAAACATTCAACCTTTCACTTCCAGGAGCTTAAACAGAAATTTAAGCAAACCTGAGCCAACGTTTCTGAAGAAAAACAGATTTGAAATTCAGAGAAACCTGAGATATCCCAGGGGCTGGTCGGGCTTTCATCCCATGGTGGTGAACAAGCGCTGGCAGTGCCCGGGGAGCTGGAATGCTGCTCCAACCCCCTGATCCCAGGCACTTGGACCCTCTTCCCTGTGAACCACACTAACAGGGCTAACAAACTGCTCACCTCAAGCCTTCGCCTCCCAAATCCCACTGAAACACCTTCCCTCTTGGGAATGAATTCCTCAGGTTTCCCCGAGCCAGTTCTCTGACAGCCTCTGAGGTGTAGAGCTGGAAGCCAGGGAGAAAAAGTTTATTTCTCAGCAAAACAGGGCTGTAAGCAAATCAATATTTTGCTGTCACTCAGGTACTGATTTATTATTTCCCAAAATCGTTAATATTTTTCCCCAAAGTCTCTGGCACCTGGGCTCCTTGGTGCTGTGCTCTGTCCCTCAGCCTGGTGCTGCTCCCTCCGTACAGCGTTACCCCTCAGGATGGATGAACTCTGGGGGCATTTCTCCCCCTGCTGCTCGTTATTCCCACCTGGATCTTTTCCACAGACCTATTCCCACTCCACCTGTTATTTTCCACAGAGTTTCCTAACAGCTGTCCAGGGCAAGGATCATGGCCGAGTCCCACTCCCAGGAATCAGCCGATGACTTCCCAATCCTGACTCTCCAGAGCCTTCTGGACCCCAATCCAAGCCAGGCAGCTCTGGGGATATCCCCACAGTGGTGCAGATGAAGCAGCGGGAGCATCGCTCTTAATCCTCTCTCCAAGCCCTCCTCTTATCCCAGAGAACTCCAGGATTACTCTCGGAATGATGTATCCAAGGTGTTATCTCCGCCTGAGCTCTGTTTACTAGCCCTGATCACTAAACCTTGTCTAAACCTCCCAGCACATCATCTCCAGGTGCAGCTGCCTTTAAATCCACCCACACAACCCACCCCCTCCAGGCACTGCACGATCCCGGCTGCCGGCTCACCCTTCCCGCTCTCATCCACGTTTATTCCCAGCTTTTCCAGCAACACTTTGAGCAGTAAACTCCAAAGGGATGAACTGTGGAGAAACCAAAGGAGAAGAGCAGAACGGAAAAATCTCAACAGCTTGAAGCGTCTCGAAAGATCGGCACAAAAAATGTGAGAAAATAATTTCGGGCAGGAAGCCGTGGAATCGCAGCTTTCCACCCCAAAAAAGTGGGTTTGTTTCCTGACGACCGATGGTGGGACACAAACAGGGAGTGAGAAAACAACATCTGAGAGAATCGTAAGGTTCAAAGAAATGCTGCCAACATCGAGCAAGAAAAAAGGGTAAAAACAGGATTTGGGAATCTTGTGGGTGTGACAAACTCAGCTAAATAGAGACAAACAAAATACCAGCAGGAAATGTTGAGGGGGAAAAAACCTGGTGTGTACAAGAGTGAGAAACTTATTTTGGAGCCAAGACGGTGGTACAGGCAAATAATGGCATTTCTCAGGGAGAAAGTCTGTGGAGGGAGGAAAAGGGACAAAAGGGAAGGCTGAGCACCACAGAGCTGGTTAAAGGAGAGGGAATTTTGACAGAGACCTTTAAGAGCTTGGCTAAGAGGCCAAAAGAAGGGAGAGGTGCTTGAGGTGCTAAACATGGAGAACCTTCAGAGCCTCGCCCAGGGCGGTGCCTTTTGGAGTGTCCAAATCCATGCACCGGCCTCCAGCTCCATAAAAAACCACTCCCGTTTTCCCAAAGAGAAGGAAAGTCGTGGCTGAGAAGTTCCTGCTGCTGCTCCAGCATCCGCAGCAGCTCCTGGGAGGATTCTGCTGGCAAATCCCAGGCCCTGGCACCGCTCGGTGCCCTGACAGGAATTAAATCCCTGCACGGAGCCCGTCATTCCCTGCTTTTGGAGAAAAGCCTCTTGGGCTGGGATGAGTGCTGATGAGAGCACTAAGCGAGACTCAGGAAAGAACTCGGAGTTCCAGGTGGCTTTTCCAGCTGCAAAGCCCCAGGAAAAGCCCGGAGCCCATCCGTGCCCGGGAGTTGGGGCCAGCTCAGCAGCTCAAAACCAGATTACTTTGCCTTGCTTGGCCTTGGGATTGAATCCTGGCTATTTTTATTCCATCCCGTTCCAGGAAGGAGAAAATCCCCTGCAAAATAAACACCGCGAGGGAGCCTCACCTTAAGGAGCTACTGATACTCCTGTATCAACCCAAAAATATCCCGGGAGGGAAATCCGGGAGCAAACGAACGGGATGAGCTGAACCAAATGCACGTGCTGCTCTGGGAGGTGAAAATGCTGCTTTAAGGAAAAATTTCATTTCATTTCCCACCTAAGAGGCTCCGCCAGAACAAAACACACGAGCAAAAAGCCCAGGAAAATTGAATCAGGGCTATTTCCGAACCCCTTATCTCAATTTCGGAGCCCATAAACTCCCTTTCCCCCTCACGTGGCTGCAGTATTTTCATAAAGTGGATTTTAGTGAAGTGGGAGATCAAATTTGCAAGAGCAATGACTGCAGGAAATCATGATAAAATGCTTGATGTTTCCTGACACTCAAAATAAAATTCTAATCTGGTTTTCTGCAGCTTTGCAATAAACCCTGCTGCCTGGAAATCAGGTGGAAATCAGGAGGTGAATGAATCCAAACACCAAATTATGCAATGAATGTTTTCATTGGCTACAATTAGGGGATATTATATTTTTAAAGAACTGCAGCTTAAACTACCTGAAAAATGAAATATTTCACGCCAGCAATCAAATCGAGAAATAAACTGAGTTTATCTTGGTTTTATGGGTAAAAAGCTGTTTCACAAGGAGGTGCTTCCTCACTCCCATCCGTACACGGACGTTCTGGGGAGCTGCTGGGGACACCGGCTGGATTTCTTTTCCATGGAGGTTATTTTGGTCACTAGTGGAGTTTCACACGCACACGAGGAGCTACAGGCTATTTTTCGGTACCAGAATGATCTTTATCCCGCTATTTTTACTTCTCGTTGCTGCGCTTTTGCCCTTGGCCTCTCTGCACAGCTTTCCCACTCCCATTCCTCCCCCAATCCCAGTTATCTGGCATCCTTTCCTACAGCATTCCGTTTTATTCTCCTCAAGAACTTTGAATTTAAGGCCTCAACTTTCCAGCAGGGCCTAAACACCGTTACCCAACCTCGTGTTCTCACTGCGGTTTTTTCTGCATAATGAGACATTTTGAATATTAATTGTATTTTTTAAAAATTTATATAATTTTGTATTTATTATAAATATTTCTATAAAAATAGATATATTTATAAATATATAAATATAAGAAATATACAAATATATAGAAAAGCATTAAAAATATATACTACTTTATTAAAAATATAAATATGATATAGAAAATAAAATATATTTATATTATACTACAAAAATAACATAAAAAATATAAATGTAAGATTTATATTATGTTATATTATGTTATATTATGTTATGTTATATTATATTATGTATATTTATATATTTACAGATAAGTATTTTATAGATTTGGGGGCTTTATGATCTGCTAAATCTGGTTGGTCTTGATGATCTTTGAGGTCTTTTCCAACCTAAATGATTCTGTGGTTCCTTAATATATTAAATAAACAGAGAATAAATAAAACAGTGAAGCTCAGCTACGCCTAAAACCCAAACTCTGAGCACCCCGCGAGTGCCACGTTTAGGGAACATGACTGAGGTGGAATAAAACTCCTCAAAATCTTTTTAAATTGTACTTTATATGCATCAGTAGGATGAGCTTTAGAGAAAATGCTTTTCCCTGCTGATTCCTGTGGTTTTCTCTTTGGCCTTTCTCAGTGCTCACAGGATTCACGTAAAATAAAATATCTAACTACAGGGTCAAGAGAAAAAGCTGTTAAAATGTTTCCATAGGTAGGTGGCCAAGAAATAATCTGATTTTCTCTTAGAAACCGAGCTAGAAACCCATTCAAACACCATCTCTTAGTGATTTAGCACCGTGGTTTTCTAGAGCGAAATCAATTACGCGAAAATTCTGTTTTTCTCTTACCAAATATCACCAAAATAACCTGCAGCTTGCTCCTTCCTGCAAGGACTGACACGTATTTAGCTTTGAAAGGCGTCTAACAAAATCATTTCCATGCAATTTGCCCGAGTATTCATCTAGAAAACGCCGAGAGCTGGAGATCCCCAGGGAATTCGGGATAAATCCCCCCTTCCGTGTTGGACTGTGGCCCTTCCAGTCCAAGGTGCTCTGCATAAAAACAGGTGCCAGATTTCGTGTTTTGAATCGAACACCAAACGTTGTAACCAGAAGGAAGGGAAGCAAAAGCTTTCCCTCCATGTTTCCACCACTTTTTTTTTTTGGAACCTTCTTATATTTTTGGGTCATGACCAACTGCAGCAGTCCCACGGGGAAAACCAGGGGAGGCAAACCCTGAAGTTCCTGCTTCGTGGGGCACTGGGAGGGGGAAGGAGAGAGGTTTTTTCCCCCCAGTTTCCACCACTGGAATATATAAAAAAAATATAAAAATATCTATCTATTAAAAAATATATAAAATAGATATGTATATATAATATGTAATAATTAATATCTAAAAATAATATAATATCTAACATAATAGCTAATATATATTATATATCTAATATCTAATGTAAAATAAATACATATAACATATAATTTATAGAATATATAAAATACACATTTATACATACATATAATCTATTAGAAAAAATATATATAATAAATAAATGTGAAATCTACCAGATGTGCTGACAGCTGGAAATCTGACCACTTGAAATCTGCATTAATACCCCGAATAATTCACCCCAGCGGGGGCTTTGTGGCACCAATTATTCCTTTGCAAGAAACCAACAAAGAAACTAAAAAATCCTTTAGCCAAGGAATGGCTAAGCAGGAAAAAAAAAATCAAAGTATTCCCACTTCCAGGCCTAAAACTCTGCAAGGCACAATCTCTGAGCTAAAGGTTCCGTTTTGTACCTCTGGCATAAATAAAATATAGTTTGTGCTGATCCCAGTGCCTTTTCTGGCTGGAATAAATGCTTCAAAGGCATTATTTTGGGTTTAAAAATAGGGTATTTTGGCCTGCCTGAAGGCTGGGTGGCACCACTCGAGGTGCCAGGGTAAAACCCGGGGCTTTGCTGCTGCTTTGCCTCCCTCTGCAGAATGACAGAGCTCAAGCGGGTCACAGAAAGACAAAACCAAGGACGTGAAGCATTTAAATCAGAGGCACCGTTTGCATTGAGGTTTCCTGGGAAAAAATGGAGTGGCCATGATTAAAAAAATCCTTGGAAGTGAAGGAAAACTGAAGGAAAATTGAAGGAAGCTACAGAGCAATGGTCTGAGCTGAACAGGACATCTGACATATTCCTAAACCTCAATAAACAGAGGGGAAAAAAATCTCATTTTCCTGTCTAGAACATGATCAATTACGGGCATAATTTATATATAATTTCTAAATAAAGTGCTTGGAGCATCCCACTCCTGGTGTATCCCATTCCAAGGAATAGTGTCTACATTATGGGCAGCATAACTGAATCAATTTTTCACCACTGCACGTATGTAGATGTAGAAGGGAAGGAAAAGCCAGCCTACCTTAACTATAACTCATAAATCAAATTAAAACCCCACCGTACTGAGAGCACTGAGAGGGAAAACGCTTTATAAATAGATAACAAACCCTGAAGTTCACAGATCCTTCCTCAAGGAAGCAACACAAAATATTATTAATTCCAACATCCTATCCAGGGCTTTGTTTCCAGGTTTATTTTAGGGGAAATTCTGACAAGGTCCCTCTTTGATGTGTCCCTTTTGGGATTACTTCAGGAGGCGTTTTTGGAGCGGTGTCACCACGCAAGCGGACAGGATGTTTGGGAATTCTGCACTTCGGAACGGGATTGTTGTGCCCTGATGTGCAAAACACACGCTTCGGGTGGAAGCTGCCAGGATAAAAGCTGGAATAACATCCAAGCCATGAAAATTCCTGGTCCAGAACCCAGCCTGGGGTAGGTTTTCGCATCCCACTCACATGGACATCCTACAAACACCCGGAGACAGGGATGGGACCTGGGGATACAGACCCTGAACACACCAAATAAAGGAATGTTGATGTAAGATTGAAAGAATGAGTGACAAATGATTAAAAACCCAAGAATTCTTAAACTCCAGGTGGTTTGGGAGAAGAAGGGATGTGGGAAGACAGGAATAGGACCTGTTAAATCTGATGAAACACCAAGGAAAGCTCCGTGGCCACACTTTTGTTCCAAAAACGCTGCTTGGCCACGCTGCTTTCCCACACGGATGTGAGACAAACTTGATTTAACACCAATTTATCCTCAACAGGGACAGTCCTGCTCCTTCCCACCACGTTCCCATGGCGCTGACATTACACCCCAAAAACGTGGCCAAGGATTGCCCTCGGACGGGCCAAATTCCGTGTCAATAATCCCACAGTGCTGCTCCTCACCGAGCAGTCCCTGAAGGATTTTTTCCAGCTTTGTTTCTTTTTATCCCCTGGTTCTCTAGGAAGAGACTTGCCAGCTTTTAGGGAGAGCCCTCCTAATTCTTTATTTAGCAAATTTGTACCATTAAAGCTTTCCATCATCACTGCCGGTGAGGTTCTGTCCAAGAACATTTCCAAAGGATGTTGCTGGCTGGGATGAAACAGGGGATTGCTCCTTGGGCCTGGTTCAAGATGTTCATTGGAGTCGATCCCACAATCCAGAGGTTTTTTGTGAGTTTTAATGAACCACATTCTTTCTTAATTGCCTTGAACGTTCCACATTCCCAGTGGCCAATATACAGCATGAGATGAATGGGATGTAAAGGAAAATCAAATTCAGTGAATGGTATTTACAGAATTCCTTCGTTTTCCTTTCGGTGCAACCCCAAGGATTTGGAAGGGAATGGGAAGAAGCACGGAAAAGTGAGTTTGCCCAAAGCACCTGACTGAGGAGCGCAGCTCAGTCCTGTGAGAGTGAGGAAATATTCTTTACAGAGAGAAAAGAAGAAATCACGTAATTCTTCCATGAATTTCAGTGGGAAAATAGGAGAGTTGGGGAGAGAGAGTTCCCCAGCTCTGATCTGCTCCGAGTGCAGGTTCCTGCACAGAACATCCCTCTGGACAAACGCATTTCTATCCTATTTCACTACCCTGGTCTCTCCTCCAAGAAGAACAAGAACTGCAAAATCCAAATAGAAACCCAAAACTTCTGTAGGCCACAGTAACACAAGAATTGTTGAGTTTCTCCTAAATAAAGAACCTGAGATGAGAGATCTTAAAAAGTGGAGACAAATCTGTGTAGAGAGATACTTCTGTGGAGAAATCGGCAGGTGATAAGGAAGTTCTCTCTCCACCTGGCAGCATTTCAGGGAGAGGGACACTGGTACACTTCAGATAAGTGCTGACAGCTGCGAAATAAAGCCCTGCACTCGGCAAAAACAAGAGGGGAAAAAAAACCCTGATAAAAGAATAGGAAGTGATTTATGAGTAAGGGAAGAAAAGGCATCTGGTGCAGCTGCGAAGGTCAGTACCTGGGAGAGCAGATAAAGACACTGCCAGGAGCTCCCAGCAAAACGAGCACGAGATGTGAGAACAACCTGGCTCGGCAGCAGGGCAGGGAGAGCTCAGGAACAGCGGGATAAGGACAGCAAGAAGGTAAGACTGGGCTGGGCTGGGCTCAGTTCCTGACAGAACTTCCCAACCAGGGGAAAAAGGAGGATGAAACCAAACGGTTTGCACAAAAACTTGGGCTTCTGCCTCTGCTGCAGGTCTGGGGATCTGGTGGAGGCCAAGGGGTAGCAGAACCACGGAATCACAAAGTGCTCTGGGGTGCAAGGACCTGAAATCCCAGCCCATTCCAGGGACAGGGACACCTCCCACTGTCCCAGGCTGCTCCAAGCCCCGTCCAGCCTGGCCTTGGACACTGCCAAGGATCCAGGGGCAGCCACAGCTCCTCTGGGCACCCTGTGCCAGGGCCTGCCCACCCTCACAAGAAGGGATTTTTTCCTAATCCAAACCTTCCCTCTTTCAGTTTAAAACCATCTCCCCCTGTCCTGCCAGACCAGCCCTGGTGCTGGAGGCAGATGCGGAGCCTCCTTCGCACCAGGGGACCTGGGACCCCTCCCAGAGTTTAAAATGCTGTGCAGGAATGGCAAGAGGAGCAGGAAATTATCCAATAACACACCAGGAAATGACCAGGATGGGTCCAATTAATCACAGAATCATTAAGTTTGGGAAAGACCTTAAAGACCACTGAGCCCAACCCACCCCAACCATGGTCATCACTAAACCACGGCCTCGAGTGTCACATCCACAACTTTTTTAAACACTTCCAGGGATGGGAACTCCACCATTAAAGCACTTTATTACCAGGCCCTCCATTCTCTGACAGCTCCCTGAAAAGCTTTGTTCCTCACTTCAGTTCCACTGCTCAGATGAGCAACTCCAATTCCTGCCTGGTTATTTGACACCATTTTAGCTAATTCAGGTTAACTGAAAGAAATTGCCCTCCCAGTAACAGCTGTCTGCACAACTCACACCCTCCCCGGAGCGTTTGGGGACAAGCCACAACGTTATTCATAATAAAGGCTGAAAATGAGGAGGACAAAGAAACTCCTATTTAAAAAGAAATGAATGAGTGTAAGTAACTACCTCCACGCTTCCAAATTGTTATTCCCCTCATGAGCAGCTTTTCACAGCTTATTCAAAATTCACAGATTGTCCCTGCAGTAGATGCAGCATTAGAAAAATAATTACAGAAGATGACAAATGAAGTAAATTGTGCCCAAACTGTGGCTATAAAACAAAAAAAGCTGTCTGCTCTGTGTCGGGTGTTTTGAGCTATTCTCAAGCAAGTTCAGAGGTTAATTCAATAAATATAATGGTGTTTGCCAGCTTTGGAACCTGTGCAGCATCACCCTTCAATACACCACAGCCCCAGCATCTCCAGAGAGGGGCCATTTATCCCAGCAAAGGGAAAATCCTGCTCCAAGCCCTTTTGGAAAAGACTGCAGAAGTTAAAATTTAATGAGCAGGCTGCAGAAAATGGATAAATTTATGCTTAAACCAAATAGCTGCTTAATTCTGAGTTCTCGGGCTCTGGTTAGGAGATGAAAAGCTTGAGGAGGAGGCGGAGTTTGGGGCTAAGGAGGCTCCTTACGTGTCGTGGTGGTGGTGATGATGGCGATGATGATGATGACGACGATGATGATGATTCTGATCAGGTCACCAAGCTCCCAGCTCCTGGCCAGTCCCAGGAATGCCGCACTACAAAGCCATTCCACCTCCTTGCGCCTGCAGCAGGCAGCTCCACGAGCAGCTGGTATTTACGGCTTCTTCTCCACTCCATTAAGGATGGGTTATTACAAAAGGGACGCAGCAGCAGCGGAACTGTTGTTTACACGGAACCCGGGTTGGTTTTATGGAGCAGAGGGACCAGGAGTTAAATCACTGGGATCAGGGAAAGCCAAACACCAACTGCTCGGCAGAAGGTATTGCTGACTACAGGCACAGCCTGGCGCTGCTGTTTACTTTCCTGGCACACCTGAAGGCTGAATCCCAAGGAAAACAGGGAAATAAACTGTGATTTGGGAATGTCTAATCAGAGATTCCCTCTCAGGGGCACAGCTCTGTCCCACCCCTGTCCTCAGCCACCCTCCCAGCTCAGGAACTTCGAGCACGGAGTGAAGATGAAATCACGACCGTGCATTTTAATTTAATCAGCTGAAATGATTTTTTTTTCTTCTGTTAATGCAAAATTAGCATCAGATTGTACTTTAAAAAGAAAAAAAAACTCCACAAATTAAATCCAATAGTGTGAATAGCACAGAATGAGTGTGGGGGAAGTGTGGGACACAGTGCAAGGAGCAGAAACTTAACTCCATTTTTAAATTTAGGGGATTGCAGCCTTAAGGATGTTAACTCTGCTTTTCTAAACATCCTTCAAACATTTAAAGCAAAATAGTAAATTAGAAAGCATTTTCCCACTCTCACTATAATTGTGAGTGCCCTCACCTCTGCAGCTGCAGAGTTTATTGAGCACATAACATGCGATGCTTAAAAATCACTCATCGGGGGGGTTTATTCTAGACGAAAGTGGCCAAATTGCTGCTGACATGGGACTCGCACGTCAGGTTCTTCTCCCTAAATTTACAATGGCACAAACATTTCCGAAATAGATTCCAGAACCCAAATGAAAACCTGAGCACAGAACTAAGGACGCTGGGATAGAGTTTACATTAGAATTTCAGATGTAATTTTTGCTTCAGATGTGAATGCAAAGCCACGTATCAATCCAGAGCTGAGCATTTTGGAAGATATGAGCAACATTCCTAAATGGGAATAAACTAAAAAAGCCCTGGATTTCCTGGCTTAAGGAAGGCCTCACATTTGTGCATTTCAGGAAGACAAGAACCTGAACCTTTTGCCACAGGAACCTGCTGCTTCTCCAGTGCTGCCTTTGCAGTGCAACATTTAAAAATCAGAGATGAAATGCCTCTCTACAAAATCACTCTGGAGAAGGAGCAAGAGAAAAGCAGATGGAAAAGTCCCGGTGTGGTTCCAGGCACAGATCCAGTAACCCCTCTCATAGCCCACTCCTGTTCATGGCCCTTCCCTCTGCACCCTGAAATCGTTGCTGCTCCAGGAATGACAAGAACAGCACAGGTGAAGCTGCTGGTTTGGGATTTTCCTGCCAAAAATGAGGGATTTCTCCTTCTCTCCGCGCACAAGCACCCACAGCAGCATCTGGGGACCCACTGGGCTCAGGAGTGACCGGTTCAAGGTCCTTCTGACAGGAAGGTGAGGATGCTCCCGGGATCCCTGACCACATTCATTATATCCAAAATGTCATTAAAGCTGCTTGTACCACTCACACTTCACTGAGGGCAGCAGTACTCGGAATATTGCAGGAATCACCTCAGGATGAACAGCATGAGCTCCAATATACACATACACCGTCTATCTATGTTATAACACATACATAAATAATAAATCCAGCCTCTCTAGTGCCAGGCAAGTACTACACAAACATCCTCTTGCTTTACACACACTGCAACAAAATTCCTCTCCCCAAAGCTGTCGTCTCTTTGAACTCCGAAGCCAACCCAGAGCAAAGCAAAACTGTTTAAAGATAAATGATGTGCAGCCCTTGCCAGAAAAGCTGGGAGGGAAATACAGGAAAATGTTCTCCTTTCTTTTGGCTTCCAACAGCCCCAACCTGCTTTGTTGTTTCTGACACAGCAGTGTAGTAAAAAAGGAGATGATTCGGTTGTGTGAGCTGGGAGTGGGAGCTGTGGAGTATTTTGGGGACTTGATGTTCTGTAGCCCTCGATGCCAATCTGAAGCCTGGAAGTGGCACAGAGAAGCCTGGGTTTGTTATCCCAGGAACACCATTTCTTCCTCATGCTGCCAGAATCACTTGGAGAAGAGCAATTCGCAGCATTTTGCCCAGTTTTTGGTGGTGATGTAGGAACTGGCAGGATCTATGTCACAGAGAAACAGTGGGCACTGATAGGCTTTAATCTACACAAGGACATTCATATTCTTATTTATATTTCCAAAAATAAAATCATGGACTTAAACACGGTTGCTGGAGTTGGGACACGATATAGAAATGACAATCCTCGTGTACACAAAATCAGCTCCTGGTAAATCTGCAATAATATGCTCTGTTTTCATAAATTCTTTATCAGGGCAAGCCTGGCACTGGGGTTGATGATGCCGCTGTTCAAAATGTGCATACAAATTAAATCAGCTTCAGGATCTTGGTGCTGGACTTTACACTGACTGCTGATGTGGGTCCACCACAGCAAACATGTCCAGATACTCAGGGAAAATGCAACAATAAAGTGCAATAAAAGGCAAACTGTTCACGGACAGGCTCTCCATCATCCCTGAGCAGCTTTTACCACCCAAATCCCCCCCAGACTGAAGGCTCCTGCAAAGCTCAGCCCCCGAGGTGAGCTGCTTTCACCTACACCCTCTCACACGAGACAAAGGAACGCTTTGGAGCCCATGCAGCCACCCAAAGCAAACAATTCCTGCACGAACGAGTTCTCACCCCGAGAAACCACGCCCAGAGAAGTGATGCTAAGTACCTAAAACAATCCAGCCACACTCCAGGCAGGGCAGGAACCCGTGAGGCAGGAAAGACGTGCGCACACAGCTTGGGGGCCGCTCCCCGAACAGCCCAAGCACCGAGAGCCGGGGGGCCGAGGTGAATTCCAGAAAACGCAGCCGGAACGAGCCTTTTCCTGAGGCAGGGGCACGGCCCTGAGCTCCAGGCTTTACCCCGCAGGCTCCCAGCTGGGTGTGGAGTGTGAGAAGCAGCACGGAGCCCTGCTCCATCCCGATCCCACCCCGCCACTCGTGAGGGAGAGCAGGGTGCGCTGCCAGGGACAGCTCCCGCCGGGACTGCTGCCCGCACCGAGCCGCTGGTTTGCCGAGAGCCAGGGGAGGAAAGAGCCACTCGAAAGCCGCTTCTTTATAAACTTTAAACCCTCCGGAATTTCCTTCCCGCTCTCGGATCTGAGGCACGTCGAGCAGCAGCTCCCGTTGCAGGGGGAAGCTATCCTTCCAGGAGGAAGCTGTCAGGCTGATTAATAGGAATATGAAATTACGCTATTAATACTGCCCGAGGGCAGGTCCCTGCCGAACATAAACTGTCAGAGCTGCTCCGCCGAATTGCAGGCTGCAAACTGCCAGAAACTCTGTCAGTAAAGGGATGTTCCCCTCGCACCGGCAGGGAGAAACGCTGGGGCAGGCGGGGGATGAGGGAAATGTCTGCACCAAGGGGAAGAGGAAAGGAGAGAGCACCAGGAGAAATAAAAGCTCCCATTCTGGGGAAACAGGGAATGAGAGCTGCCCTCACTCACAGGGACACCTCAGGAAGGGGTGTGAGAAGGAAAGATGCCTGGGATGGGATGGTTCAAGGGAAAGGTGAATTTTGCCAACATAAAATTCATGTATTCCGTCCAAATTCCACACATCCAGGCAGCCCATGATCCAAACCTTGGTATTTTTATCACAGAAGATCAAACCCCAACATACACACACATATATACATTTATATACACACGCGTGTACTACAGCAGTCTCTGCAGCCACTCAAAGAATGAACAAGGAAATTAAAATAATTAAGAGGCCAAAATAACAGGCCACGATAATTTCAGTGAAGTCTGGAGAGGTTAAAACGCTTCTGTGATTTTTAATTCTTGGTGGTTCTCTGCTGCCTGTGGTTTTGCAGCTGCTCTCCAGGAACACAACTGCAAGGATTCTTACATATCAATATATTCAGTTTAGTGCAATAATCTCATCCATCACAGCCAAGCTGACAAGACAGATTTTCCTGCAAAACACGGAAGATAAGGGACAGCTACTCCTAACTCTGTTTATGGCTGCCACTCCTCAAAGCCCCTTAGATAAATGACTGTATTTTGGGCTTCACCAAGGAGTTACAACTCAGTTGTGAATGCAAGTTGTGTTCTGTATTTATGACTTGTGACAGAATTCCAGTGAAAATAGGAACTGGAAATAGTGATCCCAAAAAAACCCATAGAGCAGGGCACCCTCTTTATTTCAAGGTCATCACTGGGAACTATTTAAGGATTTTTTCAGGATGTTGGAGCCAGGGAAAAGGAATTCCTCCTTCATTTTAGGAGTCAGTTCTGCTCAGTGATAAGAAAAGTTTGCTCTTTATAGATCCACACAAACGCTCTTCAAAGAAACAGCTCCAGCTGCAAATTGACCGTGAAGAACAGTCCAGAAACCAACTCCGAGCTATCTCAAGAGCCAGATTCTTCTACAAGCTCAACTCAGGGTTGAATCTGTGACCCTGCAGCAGGGCTGGGTCTCAGACACTGCTCTGGTTGTGCATTTGGGGCTGGGAAGAAGCTTCCAGCTCCCGAGGCCTGGCTGGAAAGGGTCATTAGGCTGAGCAGGTCACAGCTTTAATCCAGGGAAAGCCATTAACACAAACACTTCCCTCAAGAGCCTCCAAAATAGAAATATATTTCTGTTATTGAAAGAGATACATCTTGCAGGGTCAGTGAACACCTTCATGCGCTCCTCTGTCTCCCCTCCAGCCTAATGGACCGACACCAAAGCATTTCCTTTTCTGCCTTCTCAGCTCCTCCAAGATAAATATTAATGGCAAAGCACGGAGGGAACACTCCAGCGACTCCTCTGCAGCTATTTCAGACTAAATAAGCGCTTTAAAGTGGTTTTTTTTTCCCCCACCAGATCTTCTCCTCTGAATGTTTTCTAGGCTTTGCTTGGGTTTTCTCCTCGGTGCCATTTAAAGGCTTGTACAGAACTGGGTTTGAGGTTGGTGCAAAGCTGCCACGGGTGGGGAGAGCAGCTCTGTGGCAGCAAAATGCAATTTCCCTGAAACCTCTTTGTTGGGAAGAAAAACCCCCTCGGAGGGGTGATTTTGCAAGGTGGATTTAATCTCTGCGTGTTCACCCTCCCATACGACACCACCAGCAACCCCATGCTTCGAGAAACCGGTACTCATAGCCCAAAAAGCATCTTTGGGCCACATGTCCTGCGTGATAGTGCAGGGGAAATACAAATTATACACGCAAGGCCCGATTCTGCTACAAATCTGTTTGCAAATGTTACATTTCTGCTTTTGCCATGGGACAAAGGCAGTGTGGATGTATCTATACCTGGCTTGAACATCCCCTGGCAATCCCTCCTGTGGAGCTGGTGTTGTTTCATTTAAGGTTTTCTTTCCTATAATGAGCAGGAAATTAATTAAGGAGACCAAGGCAGCATCTCTGCCCTTCCATAATGCACAAAACACCCCTCGAGGCCCAGGGCTTTCTCCCTCCCTCTGAGAGCACAGGGTATTTTAACAGAGAGCTCACTCTGTGCTCCCCAGGAGGAAACAGAGTCTGAATCCCCAAGTAAATATAAAATGAATAATCTCGAGTCGGCACATTCTAAAAATAGCTCTCATGTACGTTCTGCTATGAATAATTCCTCAGCCTAGAAATACTCAAGTGCCTTTTAAAGCCGTGACCACAGAGTCTGCACTTTGGGCAGAGAGAGAGCTGGGGGCACTTCTGCCCAAAAAGGCCGGGCCTGGATCATTTTCCCTGGATTGTTTTGAGGCCAGAGCTCATTTTTCAGGATAAATTTCTTCCACTGATACGACACTTCACACATCCACATTCCCGGAGATCCCGAGGGGGTGTTTTCCATTCACAACTCACACAGATCTTTACACCAGATCTTTACACGCCCTAAATCAGCAGAGACTGGGATTTTCCTGGATCCAGGAGGGATGGGGGCACTGAGCTGCCCAGGGCAGCTGAGACCTGAGTAGTGCAGGAGGAGCTGCCACCAGCACATCCCAAACGGGTTTGAATCCCAGTCTGCCCAAAAACCAGCAGGGACAAACACTTTATTTCAAGAAACTTCAATAAAGTGAGCCAGTAAAATACAAATTCCAGATGCAGACTTATCCCTTTGCAGATGTATAAACACTAAATAATTGTTTTGGTCCAAGATAGACAAAATATCCTTGAAAAACTGATTTAAACAGGATAGAAATAAACCTGGGCGCCTATTTGATTCAGCAAGTTAATTAGGAACTTGTTTTCCTTGCATATGGACCATAGCAATTTCTGAGGGTGAAGCTGGAGTGATGGTTTAAAAATGTGCCAGGCAGTGCCACCACCACTGATTTCATCTTCCTTTGGAAACAAAAGCCTTTTTAAACTGAAACTCTGCTGAATTTCTCATGTGATAAACTTAACTCACAGCAGAGTCAGGGTTTAAATCACAGCTAATTGCCCAAAGGCTCCTTCCTTCCTTCCTTCCTTCCTTCTCTGTGAAGTCAGGCAGGGAAAAAGAAAAATCATGAAATTATATCTTTTAAAACAGAACTCTCTGGCTCAAAGAACACTCTATAAATAGTGCAAATTTTCGTGCAGTGCTGTGTCACCCAACAGGCTCCAGGCAAAGCCACCTGACTGGGGGACAGCGCTCCATGCCACACTTCAACAGCCAAAAAATCCAACCCAGAAGTTCCCAGCGAATGTTTGTCTTGAGGGATGGCAAAAAAACCCCCAAAATTCCATGAGGATTTTATTTAAGAGAGCAATATCCAAGTCCCAAGCAGTGCCATCTCTTCAGCACTGCCCAGCCTTCAATGAGCATTAATAAATCAGATTATTCAACTTGCCACAAATTAAAGAAAAGTGAACGTTTACGTAACAGATGCACCAAAAAGGACTCTTAACGCTGACGTTGCTTCCCACAGCCTTTCCATAGGAACAGGCTCAAAAAGCCATTCTCTCTTCGTTTCTCCTTTTCTGCTGAAAGCCACAATTATTCCAACAACTCCACATGCTCTGCCCTGGCAATTTGTAAATGAAAAGCTGAGATGCCGTTCATTAAGGCTGGCTAATTAAAAGTGACTGTATTTATCAGGCTGGCTGTGCAAAGCGAAGGAAAACTGCATGTTTTCCTCCCCGAACATCACTGAAACAGGCTCAGAGCTGTAACTTTGGCTGCTTCTGGAAGTTATTCACAGCAGCTCCTGTCAAACAACTTTTTAGTCTTTTTAAAAAATCTTAAATTCCTCAAAGCCAAAAAAAAAAAAATCCACCAAAAAAAACCCCAAACAGCCAAAAAAACCCCCCCAAACAAAAAAACCCTCCAAACAAAACAAACCCCATGAACTTAAAACTGCCTACCAAAAATTGCACTTAAATTTTACATTAAATTAGAGGTGTGGCCTGAAATAAATAAATAAATAGCTCTCCATTTCAGGCCCCAGAATAAAAGCAATCTACAGCTAATTGGGATAGGCCTGGACAAATCAAAGGAGAGAGGGAAACCCGTGATGCCAAGCAGGATTTGGGGTTCTTCAGGGAAACGGCCTGAAAGCAGGAGCTGCCTCTCCTCAAACCACTCTGCTAATGAATTCCTGGTGGTGATGGTGGAGGAGAAAACTTCATTCTCCTTCCTCTCATCCTATAATCACCCACTTCAGTGTCACTTTCGAGCAGCCCATAAAAACACACAAATTCAAAGCCAGGGATTACAGCCAGATCAAACATTAATCCAGAACCACTTTCCTCGCTGCACACCCAGGATCAGAAGAATTTATCTTGCACATTTTGCTGTGGTTGTTTTAGGAGGAAAAGCATCCAGAGAAAGGCTGGGTTGCTGTGAAACAGGAGGGCTTGCAGGGTATTCAGCTACTCAGGGCCGTGGTAAATAAGGAGCTATTTAGTGGCTGAAGTAATCAGCTGAAAACCTCACGCAAGAGGAGTAATTAGCCCCAAAAATAAATGTACTTTCACAGAGCTGAGGATGAACCGGAGCAGGTTTTCCCGCTGAGACTGGGGGATGTCTGCCACCACTTCCAACATTTTTTCCACCGGTCCCGATACCAGGACACCACCAGGACAGGTGGGGATGGGATTTCTGGAGCAGACAGTGCCCGTGGGACACGAGCAAGGCTGCTAAATGTGGAATTAATGGCTTTGTGCGTGGCCCCGGATCAGAGCGTGCCACGCTCGGGGCTGCTCCCCAGTGCCACGGCTAATTCCTTCTCCTCGCGCTGCCCCTGCCCCACACAGGACACACGACTTTTTCCTGAGAAAATTCAAACCTTTCCCTCACCCCATCCTGGGTATTTTTGTCTTAGCGTTCAAAAAATGGCTTTGTAACGCTTAACAACAGTTGGTTGAGTTTTTGCTGATCTGAATCTATTCAGGCCTCCAGTAAACCACAATCAAAATTCAAAGCAGTCACAGGGCTTGTCCCCTCCTATCCAAATCTACACGAGAAGTTAAACTGGATTTAAGGTGGATTTAAATCCTTTAGGTGACACAGTAGGTTTAAAATTAAAGCACCTCTTAAAAACCTGAAACTGCATTATTTTTTCACTTTGGTCAAACTCTGGAAGAAAAGCAGCAATTACCAACTCCCCCTCCCTGCAAACCCTGGGAAGCCAATTCTGCTCTGCTGAGAGACGAGGAGGTTACAAACACCTCTTGCATGCAAACCTGCCCAATAAACCTGATTTTTCTTCTCACTGTTGTACATAAAGATCACTCAGGAGCAAACAGTAAAGCAGCAATAAACAAAGTATGTCCCAAAACGCGTTGGCTGAGCAAATCTGCTGCCTGGAACCCAAAATCATCTTTAATCACAGAATCATTAAGGTTGGAAAAGACCTTCAAGATCATCCAGTCTCAAAAAACTGGTGCAAGACAAGATCCTGATCCTATAGGATCCCAATTCTGAGCCTGCAGAGGTTACCCTGATACCTGCCAGTCTCCCCCCTCCAGGGATTTGCAGCCCAGCCTATTTTCCTCTTTTGAAATGGCAGAGAACTGGGCTGGGCCACTCCCCAAGCGCCCAGTGCCATAAAACAGACAATTCCCAGCTCCTGGAGTAGACAGGATGGAGCAGGAGGATGCCAGCAGGGGCAACACTTAACACGGGCTTTGCTCCAGGGATGCAGGGGCAAAGCAGGTGCCCAAAATCAGGCCTTCACCTGCAAATAAATCCAGTGTATGGTCACTGTAAAATCCTGTGTATGGACAGTATGGTCACTGTCCAACCGGCCCCTTTGCACCTGGATCCCTGTTCCCTGATTCTCCCCCAAAATCCCAGGAAATGCAAATCAGCACACAGTTCTTTCCCTTTCCCTGTATTCCCTCACAAGAAAAATGAAACCCACCCAGATTTTCAGTCGCGAAAACCCCGGGTTCCACGGTGATTTTGCTCATAAATTCATTAGGATTGTCCTTAAACTATTTGGGAGAAAGGGCAGCTGCAAAGGGGATGCCAAGGGACAGTCCCTGCTCCCACCTTGGGGAAAAGGAGCTGCTCCCACCTCCCCTCTGCCCCTCCCCAAGTTCCAAAAGGGTTTTTAAAGGGTGAGACTTCATTAGAGTCGATAGTTTGGGGTAAGAATTCCCTCACGTAAACGTAACACTTCCATGTCAATCCCTAATTTGCTGTTAATGATGGAGTGGGATCCTACAGGACCTTTAATTTTGTGACTCAAAACTTCTTTACATCACAAAATGGTTGCTTTGTGCTTTGAAAGTGTAGATTGAAAAAGAGAATTTCCATTGATTAAGTGGTGGTTTATCCCCAAAATCTCCTTTTCTACATGGAGGACAACATTATTCAGTGTTATGAGGGAAGGGATTTTGAATTTTGGATCCTGCAATGCTCTGCATGAGGAACTAAAGAAGGGAATCGGGCAGGAATGGATGTATTTAAATTTTGGGGTTCTAAAAGATACAGATTGGTGCCTGCCTCAATCCAGTGTAACTGAAAGTAAACTGGGCATGGAGTCACTTCAGGAAAACATCAGAAAATAACCACCAGCAGGGTGTACAAACACCCAAAATACTTTATCATCAATTTATCTGTTCCACAGCCAGTCCTCACTTTCACCAAAACTGCTCTGGAATAAATCTGCTTTGCATTAATTAATAAACACAGCTTCCAATTAAAAAAATGCCACAGCAAATGGATTGTGGGCTCACCCATCACTGGGTTTGGCTGCAGTTAATGACATCAATTCATCTTTTTAAAGCACAGGTGCTAAACCAAGAAGCCAGATTTGGAGTCAGGGCTCCCTCCAGCCACTCAACGCCTGACATGCATTAAGGAGAGTATTTCCAGCTGATCTCATGGAAAAATTAACACAGTTCCAGCTCAGCAGCCTAAAGCCAATGTCCCCACAGGAAAACAAACTTCACGTTGATACAGAAATGAGCTTCTTGAGGTCTGATGAGACCAACTGGACAGCCAGCTCCACAAAAACAGCCTGATTTGGGATGATTCCCTGAAAAAACTGTTTGTTTAAAGGTAGATATTTGTGGGATCCACGTGCCGCTGTTTGAAGCTGGGCTGAGGCACCTGCAGAGCCGCCCATGGCCGGGTGTTTGTGGAGGCACTGGAGCACCAGGGAGGGTTTTTCTCCCGGATTCACAGAGGGGGAAACGGAACACACGGAAATTAAATCACTGCCCTGGGCAGCACAGGAATTCTGCAGTGGGAAAAGGCCAGGGGCTGATGCAGTTACTGAGCCGGGATCCAGGAGAGGCACGCGGCCCAGGACTGTGAGGTTGATGTAAGAATTCACAGAATCATGGAATGGTTGGGGCTGGAAGAGACCTTAAAGCCCATCCAGTGCCCCCCCTGCCATGGACAGGGACACCTTCCACTGTCCCAGGCTGCTCCAAGCCCCGTCCAGCCTGGCCTTGGGCACTGCCAGGGATCCAGGGGCAGCCACAACTGCTCTGGGCACCCTGTGCCAGGGCCTGCCCACCCTCACAGCCAGGAATTCCTTCCCAATCTCTAATCTAAACCTCCCCCCCTTCAGCCTAAGGCCATTCCCTCTCGTCCTATCCACGCCCTTACATTCCCTCTCCAGCCTCCTTGGTGCCTATTTGGGGGAAAACACCCCAAGTAAGACGATCTTAAAGTAGAGGAGTTTTTAAAAATAATCTAATTCTTCATTCTGAAAAAAATATAAAATAAATCTTAAATACACCACAGTCCTGACCAAACACAAACATTGCTGGGTGATGATCACAGAAGTGTTTTAAATCAAATCAAGGCAAACAGAATTAAAACAAAAAAGCCAAGAGATTTTTCTTCTCACTGTTGTACATAAAGATCACTCAGGAGCAAACAGTAAAGCGGCAATAAACAAAATATGTCCCAAAAATACGTCACACAGGCTCTGTTTGCCCACCTGTGTGAGCTCGGCTCCCAGCAGCAGCTCCCAAGGAAGGCCCTGGAAGCTTCCCTGCCTTCCCACGGCAGCTCGGGAACCACTTGAGGTGGTTTCAGGTTCCTGCTAAGAGGAGCTGGCGCTCCCAGGAACATTTTTAAACTTTAAACAGATCCAAGAGGTTGAAATACTAAACTTTCAAAATCAGTGGCAGGGCAGGTAACAACAAGAGGCAGCTCTTTAGGCAGAGCTTTTGGAGCCTGATTTCAGATTTACTCCTCACACGCAAACCTCCTGCCTAATACAGGGTTTACCACATTTATGTGACATGATTTGTTTTTTAACTTGTTACCAACTGAAAGTTATCCTCCTGGGACCGCAAAGCTGAGAGCTTTTAAGACAAGGATTTTTCCAGAATGTCCTTTTTCTTGTAAATTATCTCCATGTTCTCCCGCAGAGTTTATCAAAAAGCAAAGCAATAGAGGGAGAAGGGTTGATGTCATTCATTTTGTAAGTTACAAAAAGGACAAACGAACTTTTGATAATACATAAAACGGGATTAATCTCATCATTATATTTATTTAATATTAATGTTAGCTGGGAGTATTTATTCCCAGCCAGTTAATTCCTTCAGTTTTGGAGCGTGAGAGGGAACGAGCTGATGTGTAAATACAAACCCAGCACAACAATTCAGCAGGAACGGGCATGGCAGGGGGAAATGGGGATTTTCCTCAATCAACAGGACCCAGCAGAGCCTGATCCCATCTCCGTAACCCACATGGATAGCCTCTGGAAGCATCCAGCTGTGACTCCATGAGTGATCCACAATGTGCTGGTGCTCAGAGGGAAAGGAAAGGGAGAGGAAAGGGAGAGGAAAGGGAGAGCTGGGATGGAAACAATTGAGGAGAACAAGGCCCTGTGATCATTTAGTCCCAATTCCTAGAGGATCCCAGGGAACTCCTATCACAGGCAGAGGATTTCATTGCTAAGCAAAAAGGACCCACATCCAAGTGGAAAGCCATGGAAGGATCCATTCCCAGGCTGGGGATAAGGTCCTGCACTTGTGCTGGAGCTTCATTTCCCCCGAAAGCCCAGGAGGGTTTGCTCTCCACATCCCGAAGCCACTCAGGTTCCAGTTAAATGGCACTGGGTAGTTTTTTATTCCTTGTGTTTCCCTGCCTATGGGAGAGCTCGTTTTTAGGATTTTTGTGTCATTAAACATTTAGCTCGATACTTAGGCAGCCCTCAGCCCTGCGATAGCTAATTTGTGCCCATCTGTCTCCACATGATTAGGGCCTAATCTAGTGAATTCATTGGGCTTCTATTAAACTCTTCCTGAATTCCAATGCTCCAACAGCAGAAAGTCCTGGAAGATGCTGGGTGTTATTGTGGAGATGCTGATCTCCATAAGAATGGAGCTCTGCAAGAGGAACACTCTGATGGAAGAAGGAGCAGCAGGGCTGGCTCAGGTAGGGGGGTTCACTGCAGATATGTGGCTGAATATTTAAATATTGATTTTTCTCCTCATTCAGCTCTGTCACTGGGAGTCACCTCCCCTCCAAGCTCATTAGGCTCCACGGGGTGTAATTAAAACCCTGCTGGACCGAGTCACTCCACAAACAAGGAGTGACACCAAGATGAATTCACCCCTGTCCTCTCAAACACCTGGGGAAAAGCAGTTTTTAAGGAAGGTATGGAACGACCACAGCACATTGCTGAGTGCTGATAGCCAAATCAAAAGCTCTTTTGTCAGCACAGGCCTCCGAGGGGGATGACTGGGATGGCATTCCAGCAGCAGAGCACGGAGGCAAAGAGGGAAAGCTTTGCGAGAACAATCCCCTTCTATGAGGACACCACGCCAGGCAGGCAGATTTGGGGTTTTTTTTCAGTATTTTGTTGTTCTGTACACATAACGCATTGTTCTTTCCTTTTCCTCCCCTCACAAGTGCTGGGGAGTGCCTCTGGATTGTGCACAGCCGTGGATTCGTCCAGAATTCCAGCAAAGGAGCAGAGTGCTCCTCACAGCTGAGGGCTCCATCCAGGGAATCTAGAGAGATCCACCAAGTGTCACAGCACTGCAAGACCCTATGGGAGCTGCTGAACAAGACAAAGCCGGATGCAAGGAGATCACAGATGTGCAGGAAATTCTACAAATAGCAGCAAAATAAGGGATTTTTTCATTTAGCAATACATATAAAAAATTTAACTACACTTTGTACCCCGCTCCCTCCATTCTGTGTCACATTTGTAGGACTAAGTGCTGAAATAGTAAATCTGTCCAGGCAAAGAAAAAGAGCTTTTCCAGCAAAGGAATAAATCAGGACTCAAAAAGCACAAGGGGGAATGGCTTCCCACTGCCAGAGGGCAGGGATGGATGGGATATTGGGAAGGAATTGTTCCCTGGGAGGGTGGGCAGGCCCTGGCACAGGGTGCCCAGAGCAGCTGTGGCTGCCCCTGGATCCCTGGCAGTGCCCAAGGCCAGGCTGGACGGGGCTTGGAGCAGCCTGGGACAGTGGAAGGTGTCCCTGCCATGGCAGGGGTGGGGCTGGATGGGCTTTAAGGTCTCTTCCAGCCCAAACCATTCCAGGATTCTGTGATAAGCACAGCCAGATGTTGCTACAACACTGAGCAGTTAATGTGGAAAGCTGACGAAACCCCCAAGTTGCTGGAATATGTCTGCAGAGAATTATAAAAATGTGTTATTATATTATTGTTAGTACCTATTTCTGTATCAAACTCATCCTTTGAGCTCTGCACTCTCACCCTATAAAATCACAGAGCACAATTCACTTGAATCAAACCAGAAAAGCTCCTCCCAAACCCACAGAATTTGTGTAGGAAAAAACCACACAGAGATAAGGAGGAGGCAATCCAGGAGTCCTTCCCAGCAGGAAAAGACAGGCAGGCCAGTACAGCATCCAAGACACGAGCTGGATCAGAGCCCAGATCCAAGACTGGCAGCCTTAGCAGCTCAACCAGAGTGGGAGAACTCAGTATTAACACCAGGTCTGGAAAAACAGCAGAGAAGAGGGAATTGATGGCCAGAGAAAGCCCCTCACTGCTTATTTGGATGCAGTTGTCCTCATGAACCAGCTGGGAAACACCACAAAAAAAGACAAACCACACCCAGCTGCAGGAAATTAATGAGGATTTGTCAAGGTGTCGCACCATTTAGCCCTCAGATACAGAGGCTGTCAGTCAGGGAAATTGGAATTTAACAGTGACGGACGATCAGGACGTGGCCAGGAACTCCGACAGCTCGGGGAGCAGAGGGGGAATTCTGCACATTTCAGCTCGAGCTGGAGGAGAAGAAAGAGAAGGGCCACGGGGAAGCTGCCAGGGACTCTCCCAGAACGTGGCCAGAGGGAGATGAAGGGAAAACAAAAGTGCTGGAGAAGGATGGAAGCGAGGAGGGAGATAACCCAGGGGAAGGTGAGACGCGAAAGCACCGGGAGGTTTGAAATCAAAATCAATTCAGGTCAGAGGATCAAACCACAAAGATCAGAGGGTGAAGTTTTTGGAAGAAAGATGCTGGCAAGGAGGCAGTAATTTGCTCATTTTACATAAAAACATGCAGCTCAAAAAGGAATACAGGATTTTTCTATAAAAACCACAGTGCTGAAGCCAGGGCACAGCAAGGCCACGGCGATGAAGAAAAGCAAAATAAAAACTGGTTTGTTTTTCCTCTCAGCGTCCCTCTATTTAAGGTACAGAGTTTGTGGGGACAACCCGACACACCACAAGACAGAACACCATAACTATCAACTTTGGAGTGACTTCTGGGCAAGAATTGGATCCCTGGAAGTTGATTTGAAACCTTAGGAGTAGCTGAATGTCTTTGAGACATGGAGGTCAACAGGTCCTCTAAAAACAACCCTCACTCTCCAAATTCCTTATAAAATTTTACACCTAAAATGTATTATAATCCTTATTGACAAGCAGCCTTTTAATATAATCCCAGAAGGTTTATTTGTGGCTAAAAAATAATAGTTTCTTTTTTGGAAGGGGAAAATTTCTAAAACTACATTAATAAATCCATACTATTATTTCTACAGTGGTGAACTATAACTGATTTTGCATGGAATCAATTATAAAATTAGAGATTTGTTATCTTAACCTCTCCAAAACGTTGGGTTTGTATCAGATGGAATGAATTCTAAGCAAACGGCAATTCTAATTTAAAATCTCTCTTTTGAGTCTTCATAGCTGTAAAATATTTGTAATTTTCACCCCTCAAATTTGCCACCTAAAGCCATTTTGGGGTGTGCAAGGGTTCTTGTCAAGTTGTTTATCTATTTCTCCCTCACTAACAGCTTGACTGCCTCATGCCCCACACGGCTTTAACACAAAAACACCGCTTTTGTGCCTGGTCCTCCACAAACTGAAGCATAAAAGTCACTTTTATTGTGTTCACTGCTATTTCCACCAAATACTACAAATTAAAGGGTGCCAAAATGACACTCCTGTGGTGCTGGGTTTTTTAAATGAAAAGAGACTGTCACCTTTATTTTACAAACATAATAAACAACTTTTTTTTCCTCCTCTCAAAGTTATAGCAACACTGATTTGTGGGCTGGCAGTGATTTGTGCTGGACACAGCACCCTCACCGAGCTCAATATTCACAATACAGACAAAACAGCACAAGCTGTTGTGGAAAAAAACCTTTCCCTTCCAAAACCTGATGCAGGAACATCATCCCTGGTTTAAAATCAAGTGTCAGCACTGGCCTAAAGAGATTTTTTTGGGGGGCAGATGAGGCAGATAAACAAATCCTCCTCCCTTTTTGCCACGTCCAGCGAGATGAGCAACACATTTCTCTGAAATATGTGGAGGAAAGAGCTCAAATGGCGTTATTTATGTCACTTACTCGGATTTTTCAAGTGAACTTGTGGGATGTGACGCTTTTCTTTTCCCTGGGTGACTCTTGGCACAGCAGCCAAGAGTCACAAATCCGGAGCCCGACCCAAACACGGTTGCCCAGGGAGCCTGAGTGTTTCCAACAACACAGATCCAGGAATTCCCTCCTGTGGGATGAGCTCTGGACGCAGGCAAGGAATGAACATCTCACACCACAGCAAAGAGCGGTTTAAAAGCAACCTTGGTTCCTCTTCAGGACCTGAAATTCTTTTTGACTTCCTTTTATCCACATGAAGAAAGCCCAAATTAAGATTTCCTCCGTGGAAGTGGCACATAATTTACAGATAGGATAATCCTAACTGCATTGTCTTTTCAAAAAATTATTGATACTTCAAAAAAATTTAATTATTTCCCTTTTATTGCAGTCTGCCTGATTTGAGTCATCGTTTTAATCAGAGCAATCAGGAGTCTTTAGTATCATTAAATAAATACCATTGCCCAGACTGATTCCACTGCAGACACACACGCTTAAACAGACAAAAATTCACCTTAAAACACCCAGCCTAGACAATTACTTCAAAAATAAACAGACCCCAATCCAACCATTGATTAGGTTTGGCCCCTTGGGTCCCAAGCTCATCAGATCAGAGCTGATTTCCACCTACACCCAGTTCCCCTCACCAGAGAGAGCAAAACTAATTAACACATCTTTATTGCTACAAGAAAATGTGCTGGTTAGGGCCTTATTTAGCAAACTTACAGCTATTGTTAGATAATCTCTGACTTCTCACAGAGCAAACATCAAACGGGATGGCTGCTTTCACATGAAAGGAATTAAAAATTAATAAATCTGGCTGAGATGATGCCAAACCGACCAGGAAGCACGAAAAGCCCATTTGGAATCGCACACATTTTCCACTGCAAAATGAAAATAAATGGGATACTGAGAATATGTGAAATGCAGCCCATGAGGCCAAGAGAACCAAAGTTTGCTGAAGAAGTGTAGTAATGTGGCATTTCAGTCAGATAGAAGTGTATTGATATATTAAGTACTGGCTCGATGAAGGCAGCAGCTGAGCTCCAGCTTCCCCCCCAAGTAAATTTATAGTGATATCACTGTCAAATAAACAAAAAAAAGGAGTAGTTTGCAATTGGATCACATAAAAATGATGGCATAACACAGCACAGATTTGATTTATTGCTTATTTGGGAGTTTATCACCATCACCTCACTTTAGAACCCAGCCAGGTGCAGTGGCCTGGCGTAAAAACAGGGCCCAGCTCCCTCATGGAGCTCCTTTATCCCCAGGAACTCCCATTCCAGCTCCCCTCTTCCACTGGCAGTTTTTCCAGGAACAAAGTGCTCTATTTCAGCCACCCTGTCTCCAAGAGGTGCCTCTCACTTCACGAGTTACCACGAATAAAATAAAGAATAAAACACTTTACCTCTACAAACACCGCCCAAGTTCAAAGCTGCATAAACAGAGTTGACTTTTACGCTGAGCAGTGGTTTCAGTAAAGATTTATTTTAACCCAGCAGCCACACACACACTTGAGGGAGGTGTTTTATCACAGAGACCTTCTCCAAGTGGCTTTTAAGAGAGCCACAAGTGCCAGGTTGTGGCACATCCCTGGAGCTCACCCCGACTGAGTGACAGAGCCTGGAGCCCGTGCCAGGGGACCCATTCCTCTCTTCCCAGTGAATTTATGGAGCTGCAAATAGAAAGCCTTTGCAATGCTGTATTTCACTTGCCTCGTCATGGCTGGAAGGAGAGGAGTGCTGCTCCTCCTGCTGCCAAAATTCCTTCGGCTCCCAAATTGCAGCCACTACTTTTAGATCAGAGAAGCCTCAGCTTCAACCCCCCTCCCTCAAGTTCCCTCTCCCTGTTCTGTTTGGGAGCCTGGGAATGCTCGAACTCCGGGATGAGTATTCATACAGCCTTTGGGGAGATCTGCTGGGGCTCTGCTAAGCCCTGCCTGTCACAGGGCGCTTTTAAACCTGCAACTGCAGTTTTATCATAGCAGAGACAAGCCAGGCATTGTGACCCCGCACAAAGGGGGCACAGACAGACCCCTGTGCTCAAACACCACCTCAGTTCCCTCTCCTGCCTCCTTCCCACCAAACAGAGCCTTTTCCAGCACACTACGGATGCATCCTGCTGTTTAAAATCCTCTCCATACCTCTGGAGCTGCTGAAGAATCCATTGGTTCTCCCAGAGCTTCCCAGAACTCAAAGCCACCGCAAGCACTTTAATTTCCAAACCCCCATCCAAAGCCAACAGAATAAATACAGGAAAAGGTCAGCAGGGTAAACCTGGAACACCAAGGCTGAAGGAGCTCAGCTAATCCTTGGAGGCAGTAAAAGGGTTGGAAAGGAAAAGGAAAAAGATTTCTGATGAGACACAGGTGTAAGAAACCACGTGGAAAAAACAGCTGAAAGTCACAGAAATACCTGAAGATTGCCCCAAGGAGCTTCACCTGAGGATTTGTGAGGAAAACCAGGTTTTTTAAGTCATGTTTATTCTGAAAAACAAGTGCCTGAAACCACCGTGTCTGTGCAGGTGATCCCTGCCTTAGTCCCTCTCCTCCCTGGCTCCAGGGTTGGCTCCAGCCTGTGGGTACCAGGAGTCAAAAAACTGGGAAAAAACCCCCACTTTCTGCTAATTCAGCTTCCCAGAGCTGCTCTTGATGGGCAGAGCAGTGTCAGGGCAGGAGGAAAACAAGGCTGGAGCAGCAGCAAGAGGAAATAGTGTTTTTTAGATCAGCTTCACGCCCCAAAACCACATCCCGGGTGCTTCTTGAGCTTGAGCAGATGAGCTGTGACACGGCCACCTCAGGGAGAAGGAAAAAACCCATTTTTATAGGTTCAGTCATCCTGCTAGAATAAATCAATTCATGTATTTTTGTTTGAAAGTCAAGCAGGAGCACAGCTGGGTGTCGTGGCCCAGGAGAGAAGCTGGAACTGGGAGAGCCCCAGTAAGGTGCTTCCTTGCAGGACTGGGTTTTACTGGGACAGAGCTCAGTGAGGACCCCTGGGAGCTCTGAACGAGTCCCTGGATTTAGCTAATTTCAGTGGATATACTTTATTTCCCCCCCTTTTTCTTCCCTTTACTTTTTTATACTTTTTTTACACTCTACTTCAGCAAATTTCAGTGGAACACACGACTGCTGAGGAGGAGCTCCAGGGGGTTTTATCTGGCTTGTTTCCCCTGACAAAGCAGCCTATCAGCAAGAGCAAACCTCACAAACCACATCATTTTTGGCTTGGAGAGGCAGTGCCAACCCACCTGTATAAACCAACCTCATTTCAAGTCTGCCCTGCTGGGTTTTTATTAGGACAGCACTCAGGGGAACTGTGGAATTAGGAATGCCATCCCCTCCTTTTTTTTTTTTTTTTAGCACAGTGAAGCGGCAGAGGAAGCAAAATCCACGGAGAATTAACCTAACAGAGACAGAAAACTTTCAGCTGCAGTGTTTTGAGTCGCCAGAAAAAACAGGAGAAGGAGCAGGGCAGGTAGGAAAAGGGTAAGAATGGGGTGAAAGCGCACCCCACATGAGATGATTTTTAAGAGCTCTGTGTTGATGCAAAGTAATTTAGCGCAAGCAAATGAAATGTCAATCTGCTGGAACCTCTGCAGTCCAGGCTATGGAAAATACAGAGTGGTTGGAGCTATTTTTGATGAGCTTGGGAAGAAATTACTCCCTGACTGTAAATCCAAAGCAGGAGGCTGTAAATGGGGCAAATTTCCTGGTGACACCTGGAATAACCTGAGCTGGTGTCACTCACTGCACTCACAGGGATTTTTTACACTTGTCCTGTACTGAAATGCTTTTCCATCGCTGGTTTTTTCTTCTTTTTAAAGAAGGTACAACACACGCCTCTAAAAGAGCCACCAAAATCCATGTATTTAGCATACTGAAGCTTTCCTAAAGATTTCAAATGTTTTAACTCAAAAATTCAGGAATATTAACTTTTTTTTAAACTAACATCCAAGCATTCCTGGTGCAGGTTTTCTCCACGGCAGGAAAAGCAAGGATCATTTCTTGGAAAGCATTTATTTTTCTCTATAAAAACCCTGCCTTGGGAGAAATATATATTTCATTTCATGCCTATTTAAGAATACGAGGTGGATCTTAATGCACCGCAAAGAATATTTTCTCCCTGGCAAGGCAGCCCAAGGGAGGGGTTATTTGTGACCATCACTGGGATGTGCTGTCACACACTCAGGACACTGGAGTCAGGTGTTCCCCGAAGATGGAAATTTATTTTCTCCCTATTACCATCAGAGGATGAGGGCTGCACACATCCATGCAGGTTTTTATGTAGGAGAAAGCAAAAAGCAGATGGGGAATAACATCCCATTAATTCTGCCAGGCAAAAGCAGAGAGCAAGAACTCATACCAAAGAGATCCTGTTGCAGACACCTCCTGGAACAGCAGTGCTGCTATTTTATTTATACTGGACTACTGAGGGCTGAAGGAAACTTCTTGTCCAGTCAAAATATTATCAAATTACAGAGCGGTTTTGTTTCAACTTGTTTTCATTTTTATAAAAAATAAGGAAGATTAATGTGCAGACGGACTTGCTCTGATAGGAAGTTCCTCCAGTTTGCATCACAGCTGTGATGGTCATTCCCAAAAAGTGTATTTCCATGTGTCTTGGAATGAGATGTCTGCTTGCAACACAACTGCTCGGTTGATTAAAGAAAAATTAAATTAAAAATTAAAAAGTAAAGGAAAAGTCTCGTCTGCATTATTTCTGCAGAGTGGTTCAGAAACGTAAAATAATAATAATAACAACGTGGCTGTGGTACAGTAAATAAGAATCAAATTGAGATTGAAAACCTGCAGTTATTAGAGATTAACAGCCTTTACACTCTGGCAGGATTTTCTTTTATTTTCTACCTTCCTTCAGTAAGGAAATAATTGAAAGTTTTCCAAACGTATCTTTTCAAAAAGGAAATGTGCACTGAGCTCTGCAATCAATATTTGCCACAGAATGGTCGTTACCTCAGAACAACACTAAAACATTACAAGAAAACCCAGTTATTTACTGGGACTGAGAAAGATCAAATAGAGTATGACAATAAAATGAGCATGACATGAGTATGAAATGAGTTTGATTACATCCAAGTTTCAAAAATTAAAACTGCATTATTTCTCTGAAGAGAATTCATATCTTAAGCTGGGATCAATTCCAGATGGGGCTAATAAATCCAACAATACCAAAACGATTTTAAAGGCTCATGTTTACAAGAGCTACTCAAAATATTTTGAAAACAAGCTGTGGTTTCCACCAAGAAAGGAACAGCGAGGGGAGGTTTTGTGGCTCACCAGCCCATTCCAGCGCAGGTACAACACACATGGCAAAAGCTCAGCCTCTCACGTGCCAATCCATTCTTTTCCCTTGGAACAATTTAAAATAACAGATCTTGCAGACCCTCTTGACTAACAGACCTAAACACCAGCAATGCTCACAAGATTTTTCATCTCCTACATGGTCTTGACTCCAGCTCCTGACTGTTGGCCCTGATAAATTCTGTGGATGAGCAGCTTCAAATGGCAAATTTTCAGTGGGACCTCTTGTTCTTTGTCAGCTGGGGAAATTTCCTTCAAGTATTCTTAATTTTTGCTACAGGAATCTCCACCTTTTCTTCCATAAAGCACCAACCTTTGTTAGCTGGGTTTCCCCTCATATTTTCCCCGTGTTTTTGTTATGGATTGACTGAATTGACACACACGAGTTCAACAGCCTCTGAACAGGTTCCAAGGCGTTCCCTGACATCAGAAATTGCTGTCATTCCAGTCATCTTCTGTCAGCCGAGCAAGGGCTGAAAACACCAGCTGGGAGAACCAGGAGAGGACAGGCAGCAGTCCTGGACATCCTAACGAAAAGCAGGAATGAACTGGATCCAGCTGCACCTTCAGCCTCTTTCTGCCCTTTCTCATCTCTCCTCATATCCTGGCTAAATCTTGTCTTTTTTTGCTCTCCAAGTTCTGTTTCCATTTCATCCAGATCAATGCCCTGCAACTAAAGCAGCCTGGAGAACTCGAACCTGCAGTGGGAAAAGCTGCAGTGCATCAGGATTACATCCAGGGAACCATGAATTATTCAGCCGAGATAAATCTACACTTTTTTTCCCTGTATGGGCAATTTTAAAAATTGATGAATTTCACTTTTAGGGTAAGTTTCAAGCAACCTTTACAAAACGGGAGCAAAAAGTTACTCTAACAAGGTCTCCCACCTCCAGCTGCCTTGGCACAGCAAGGATTGGAGGATAACCATCTCCTACAGTCAATTTGGACACTTATAAACAATAAATTTTAAAAAAAATCACTGATCCTACAACGGTTTGGGTTAGGAAGGATCTTAAAGATCATCTCATTCCCACCTTCCACTACCAGGTTTTATCTTAAACAATCCAGGAGATGGAAGAACTGTTTTTATTTTAAAGACGACCCCTCTCAGCTGTTAATAAACCTCTATTAAATATATTTCCAGGGTAAGAAACCAAGCTGCTTTTATAACAGAACAGGAGCATTTTGGAGCTCCTGCTGTTCACATCCACACCGTGACCCAACACAAAAATGCTTCTCCCCACGCTTGATTCCTTACACGAACTTGTATGCAAATTTCTTGGCCAGAAAAGAAGCATTACTAACTCTGATGAAATCCAGAGATAGTGCTTTGCAAACTTCGCTGTTCATGCTTCAAAACCACCAAAATCCAGATTGTTAAATTCTGTTTGGAATTCAGTTTCTGAGACAAGACATAAGGATTTAAAGAGCTGTATATAAAATAAGAAAACTTAATACCCACAGAAGGAGTAATTAGTACTAAAATCTCTCACACAGAGCAGAATTTAACCCAGATATTCTTATCTTTACCACAATGATTCAATTAACAAATGAATTGATTTTGGTTTTCTGTGTAAAGGAAAGGAATTTACTTGGTTCACTGTCATTTTTCAAACTTTCCCTCAAACCTCCCTTCGGGCTGCTGAGATCTTCAGTTTATTTTCTGATAAATTAAGAAGTCAAGCCCTTTTTGTGCTGTCCCATAATGCCATAAATTCTGCAAATAAAAGGAAGACAGGGATAAGAAAGCCCCACTTCCAGTGCCAGGCCCCTGACAGGTATCCAAGGAATGCACCTGGCAGTTCGACCCAGCCTGACTTCGGTCCCTTCGGAATCCAACTGCAATTTACAACAGCTCTGCCCTTATCAAGTTCATGCAAATAAGATATAATTAAAACATTTACTAACTCCAAGGGGTTCAAATGGCCTCAGATATCGAAAATTACCACACCTGGAAGAGTGATTTCAACACTGGCCTTGTACCTCCTGCTGAAGTGCAGGGAACACTGATAATTCCAATTTATCAGACGCAAATTGCTGCTCCCACAAATCCCCAAGGAACAGGGATGGGAGCTGTTCTCCCAGGATATGGACACCTGCAGATACATGAGAGCAAAAAAAGCTTTGCTAGAGTGTTTTGATGCATTTCCCTCCTCTAAACACACTTTCCTGGCAGGCTCTTGAACCTTGACATTTCAATAATGCCATCCCTGGGTAGAGCAGCTTAATGAATGTGGTAGAAAAGGCACCACTGATGTGTTTTCAAACTGTTTATTGGGGATTCAAGATCCTCTGGCAGCTCTGGGCTGGCTGTGAGCTCATTCCTACCACTAATTACTTCTCCCTACAAAATATTTACATATTTGCTGCTTTTGACCACTCATTATCTCTATTTTTTCCCCGTCATGGCACCCATTCTTGCTGCACACAAATAATGCCTGTAGGTTCTTTCCTGTGGTGTGGAGTTGTCTAAGCTTTAGGCAATAATAAAATCCTGTTCAGCTTTCTTCATTTGATTTCCTCTCCTCATGAGGCCATACAGAGGCAGGATAAAACACAGGCAACCTCACTCACAATGTAATTAATTTAATTTCTTTTTATTGTTCCCAACCCATCCCTGGTCACCTTGAGATGCCCCTCACTGCTAGGAGCGGTTTTCTTGCAATACACAACTTGAATTCAAGACAGAGCAGGAGGCCTGAAATGTTTTATGAAGGTAACTTTGGAAGTGAAAACCAAAAAACACTTAACTCGATCTTCTGGGGTGTTTTCATGAGAAGAATAAACCCTGCTAAGTTCCCTAATTTAACTTTTTTTTCCTTATTTTAATCTGAGCACACTGCCCGTGCTCACTCCCAGCCTCCACATCCCCAACCTCTGAGGAGCTGGGCTCCTGGATCAAAAGCTTCCAGGAGTTCTTTTAGTTTTTCCAGGGCATGTACTTAAGTCTCAACAGCAGAAAATGAGAGAGAATAAGAGTGCAGCCGCAGGAACCCACCCTGCAGCACCTGCAGCCCTCCGGCTGAAGGCAACACTTTCATTTCTTGCAGAAACTCTCCTTTGTGCTGCTCTGGGGAGGGCAAATTGTGCCAAGATTTCAAATCCTGCCTGCGTGGAAAGGCTCCTGCTGGCAAGGAAAGGGAACACCAAGTCCTCCTCCAGAGGAACAGGTGAGCACAGGGATTATGTTCTCAGAGAGAAGGGCTGGAAGTTCTGGGGGTCAACTCACTTACAGGTGTCCTGAAAGCACCACACCTCCTCTGGCACTCCCACCATGCTCTTTAGATCACTTTTTCAACCAAATATTCTGTTTCACACCAAACTGTATTTGAAAGATGACCATCAGCACAGGGTTTGGCCCAGGTTCAAATCAGCATTCTCAGGGCACCTCAGGAACTCATTTTGGTGTGAAATAACCACCCAAGATCCATGATCTGGAAGAAGAATTGGTGCTGCTGGGCCTCAGGTGTCATTAATTTCTTAATAATCACATTAAGCAAAGAACCTGAGGCCTGCAGAGCCCAGCAGGAAAGTGCTGGAGTCACATTAAATGACAGAAGGCACACGGGGGGTGTCTGGCAAAAATAAAAAGGAGCAGTTGCACCTGGGAGAAAACAAGCGAGGGGGGCTACAAACTTCTATTTTCAGCTGTGTTCCTGACTTGTATGAGAGCAGCCAGGAGACACGAGCACAAATTGGAGCCTGTAAAATGATCTGGAAACACCTGTTCACAGAGGTATAATATGTTTTTGTGACCCACTTTTGAGATACTTGGAATCAGAGGCCCAGTGAGGTCAGTTAAAGCCACTGCGACAGGAAAAACGCAAAGTTTTCAATTTGTGCGTTAAAAAAAAAAATCTCAATTGAATGGTGTTTGCCACTGGAATTGTATTTCGCTTTGCTGTCAACTGGAGGTGCTGGGAAACTCGGCAACAAAACATTCCAGTAAAAATATCTCTTTTCTATAATAGGTTTGAGGTTACAGCCTCTCCTATTATTCATCCACACCATCTTCCCTCCCTGTCAGGTTTTTCCTTAATAAGATGGACACCACCATGCCAAAAAAGCTTTTAAAACTTGCATTTGAGACAACTCATTCCAATATGCAGCTGGAAACACTTTCATTGGCTCTTCTGCCGTGGCATCTCAGGCTGTTTGGAGTTCAGCTCTCTCAGCTGAACATTTACATGGACACTTTGGAATACACAAACTCCAACTCAGGCAGCTTAAAAGCCTGGAGTGCTCCAGTACATCCCAAGAGATTCCCTAAATTTATTTGGAGTATTTTTCTAGTCATCACACACAGAGCTGCAGCCTGACCCAGTGTGCAGCTACTGCCTGGAGCTGTGACACAACACAAAAAGGCAAATAAGTTGCCTTTTTTAAAAAAAAAAAGTTTCAAAATAAAACTATTAACAACTTTTATTTCTCAAAGCCTGAGAATATACTCTATCACCCTAATATGATAATTAATTAAAATAATGGATGTAAACAGCATGTATTTGCCTCTGAAGGTTGAAGAAAAATAGAGTTACTGAAGTTGTAACATCAAGGTACCAGCTCCCACCAGGAGGTTCTCCTAAAAGCAGGAAAAAAATTTGGGTTTTTTTTTTTAAATAATTGATTATTTTGCCACCATTCTCCTTGAAGATGTGGTTACCTTGGTCAGGCAGAATTACCTCCAATTCTTGTCTGTCTCTAATTCCAGTTATAACTGGAGTCTGAGGAGAAGGTTCCTGACCGCATCACATTATCTGGCTTCTTACTTAGTTTTTCATTCTGCTTTTATTTAAAGCAGTGATATCCACAAAAAAGAAAAACCAGGGAAAAAACCCAACCTCACACAACTAAAAATTGGTAGTAAATAGCATTCTGCTTCAATGCAAAATAAAAGTAATGTGAAGCAATATATCACAGTACATAAGAGCTAAAAAAGAATTCAAGTTGATGATTTAAATGTTTGTCAATTTAAACCATCACAGAGAGGGCTTATTTAAAGCGCTGATTGAAATAATTCTATCCCAGAGGCAGGAGATTGCTCCTGCCCTCAAAGTTAAAAATAATATCCCCATTAACCTCAGAAACAATTTCCTAATTGCCAAGGATTACAAATCTTTCATGCAACGTTCATCCTCTGAGAATTCTGTCATTGCTTCACTTTCCCAAACCACTCCCGTAATCGCAGTCCTAAGGCTTTTAAAAAAGTCAAACTTCAGGGATGTTTTTTATATGAGAGCATCAAACATTTGCAAAAACGAGGGAGTGTCACACCAAATTCTCTGTAAATTAAGGCAGTACTTAGCATTAGTATTTATGGGGGAGCTGCCTGGGGCTCGCCCCTGCTGTGGTGATGCCAACTGGCACCATGGAGCAGGCAGCTGGTCCCACACTTTGTTCCCTCTGTCCTGAGCAACAGGGGCTGGAATTGGCAAACCAGAGCCGTGGGCAGAAACAAAGAGGGCAAAGTTTAGTGCCCACAGCACCCGGAGTGACAACACTGCAAGTGCTTTTCCAGGAGCCACAAAGGAGCGCGGCCAAAACCACCCTGGGGCTCGCTGCTCCCCTCAGCCTGCTCTGAGGGAAAACCAGGATCCATCCTGGCCACGGGAACTCCCTCACACACAAATCCAGCACCCTGGGGCTCCCTCAGCCTGCTCTGAGGGAAAACCAGGATCCATCCTGGCCACGGGAATCACCTCACACACAAATCCAGCACCCTGGGGCTCGCTGCCTCCCTCACACACAAATCCAGCACCCTGGGGCTCGCTGCTCCCCTCAGCCTGCTCTGAGGGAAAACCAGGATCCATCCTGGCCACAGGAATCACCTCACACACTACAAATCCATAGGGTTGGGCCCCTCAGGCCTTGGATGGATTCCACCAGTTTGGCATCTCACACCAAAGTGCACATCCCTGAGTTACCGCCGCTTTGGGGAAATGGGATTGTCTCCTTCCCAGGGTTGCTGCTTCTCTCCCCGTTGGGAACTGGAGACTGGTTTTTCCTCCTTCTCCCTGTGTGATTCCCCTTTCCTCCCAAACCAATAAAGAGCCAAACTTCAGATAATTAGGAATAAACACCCAATGAAAAACTAGTTTTGTTGGGTGGGATTATCCAGACTCTTGCCCAACTTCCCTGCTTCCCAGAAGAAATAAAACCACGGGAACCACATCACATATATGCCACATTAAAAAAAAAATCCAACATGAAAAGCACCTTCTACATCCTACATAATGTCCGAGACATCTCCAAAACCACTTGAGTAATAAAAAATAAAGCTAGAAAAATCAGAAAAAACCCATTCCCACTGCAAAGCAGGAAAGCAGATGAAAGCTCAGGGGTATAAACACCAAGAACACTAAGGAGACAAGCATGTTTCCTTCTGCCCTTCCTCCTACTCCCACACTTCATTCCTGAAGCACACAGCCTTGGACAGAGATTTTATTTCATGCCAACCACAATCAGATATTTCGATACCTCAGTGTTTGTTTGGAGGGAGCATACATTCTAGGGAAAATGCAGTCTGTGCACAGATTACCTGGAAATAAATCACATTCCCATTTAAAATGAAGTTTAAAGAAGTGGCACAGCACAGAGCTGTATTATGGGCCACACACTTTCACTCAGAAGAAATGTTTCACACCCTCCAGCAGTTTTCTATCGGGAAGAGAATGAAAAAGTAAAGAGATTTATTACATTAAAAAGCATATTGATTGAAAGCAGTGCTGTATGACAGCTTCAGCTATTATAACAGAACTTAATAAAATCAAATGTTTACCCCTGAAGGGGATTTGAAGGAAAAAAACTAAAAAAGGCTTTATCAACACTTACGACAATGAGCAAATTTGCAAGGGATAACATTTTGGTGCTGAAAGTAAATGCAAATAAGTGCTCATTTCTCCGGGGGAGCTTTAAGGTTTGCCCACATGAGAGCCGTGGCTAATTGGCGATGTGGCTCAGCAGTGAAAACACGTCCTTTGATTGTGTGGCTGGAGATGTCAGCTGCTCCCACAGCTGGGGGGAGCAGACAAGGTCGGAGATGATGAGAGCAGGCGATGTTTCAGCATCACAATCAATTTGTAGCAGCAGCAGGACGGTCCTTTGTGCTGCCACGCTGCTCTCAGGGCTTGGTTACAGGCCCGACCCAGGGAATGATGCTCCTTCCTCCCTGCCCTTGTCCACTTTGCTCACCCCTCCTTCCCTTTGTCCACTCTGCTCCTCACACAAGACCCCAGATCCCAAGATCTCAGCTCAGTGTGTCCACCACCAGCTGCTTTCCTGGGATAGCTTTTCCATAGCAGTAGACAGAAAGGTGGATTTCTCCTCCATCCACGCTATTTGATGGCAAACCACTCCAGAGCCGAAAGCCTGCTCTTAACAACGACTTTCTGTTCTTTTTGGTTTTCAGTGGGGCCAAAGTATTTCCCTTGATCCTTCCTGGATCAGGCCTGATCTAGTCCAAGCTGTATTTGCCACATAAACATCAAACTTCACAGCATAAGTGAGCAGTTATTTAAACTCAAATTTACACATTCTCACCAGCCTTACTTACCCCGAGTATTCGTCAGTATTCTGGCCCCTGCAAACCTTTTTTCTCTTGTAAACTGTAATGAAATTTGCGTTTTTTCAAAGCTATGCTGTTTTCAAGTGAAACCTCCTTTTGGCACGAGCATTAAACTGTTTTAATAAAACCACCAGCTGAAGCGTTGAATACCAGCTAAAAAACAGGAGTAAAAGCACATAAACAGCCCAAAAGGAAAAAAAAAAATCTGCAACTTGTTACAAGTCCTGATTTTACACACAACTTAAAACAGCCTGGAGATCCAGTATGGACATTTTTGTGAGGATGAAAACTTCCTTTTGGGATTGCCTTATCTGTAGCCTTTGTTGTTTTATGACCTTCCTGGTGAAGTGAAACTCTACAGGCTCATAAAGAGAAAGGGTAATTAAATGTTGATGACCTTCTCTTACATGGGAGAACTCCTGGGCTGGAACTGAGCCAGAGGAACTGGGCTGTCCAGCTGGGCTGGGATCTGGTGACAGAGCCACTGATGGTGAACCTGAGCAGGAAGGGGAGCAGCCCAAGGGAACCTGGAGTTCCAAATTGTTTTAAAGCACACAATCCATGCCAGGAGGGCTGGAATGGGCACAGCTCCTTGGGACACAGCATTCCCTGAGGGTTTATGGGATGAGGGGCACAAGCATGGCCACAGGAGCAGCAGGGATGAGGAATGTGGGTGAGGAGTCTGTGTGGGGCACAGAGCAGGGGGTGCAGTAGGGCCCAAAGGGTGGTGATTTCGCTTCAACTTTGAGAATTTACCAAATAGTGCAGTGAAAAATTGGAGCAAGAGGCGTGTGACTTTCTGTGCGTAATTAGAGCAGCTGCTGCCCTTAAATTAGGTTTGGGAAGTCTCCTTCCAAGGGCAGAGATTCAAAGCAGGAGGAGCACACGAGCATTTTGTTCCTTTTCCCAGATCTGTCAGTTTTTCTGTGCTTTGCTCTGAGGGAAGAGCAAGCCCTGCACCTCGAGACCCAAAAAATATTAGTGCCAGGTACCTCTGGATTGCCCTTCCTAGAATGGTTTGGGTGGAAGGGACCTTAAAGGCCATCTCATCCCATGGGCAGGGACACCTTCCACTAGACCAGGATGCTCAAAGCCCTGTCCAACCCGGATTTGGACACTTCCAGGGATGGATCCCCAAACCAGGCTGATCTCACACCACGATCCCGCTCATTTCTGAGTGGGTCAACATGTCCAAAGGCTCCTGGGGCTGGGGAAAGGTGGAGTTTCACTTCAGTGCAGCCAACACCTGTGTGCTGAGGAAGACACAAAAGCCCAGATGAAGAGGGGCAGGGCTGAAGAATCCTGAGAAGAAGAAGAACTTTAGAAGTGCCAGATCCAGCACACGGGAATCCTGCCATGAGCATGGGACATCCCCACAGTGCCAAAACTGCTGCAGGAAACTGCAGCCACCAGCAAAAACCAGCCAGCAGCAGAACACAGCATCCACATGCCAAGAGATTGTTTCAAAAGCAAAACTGCCAGAAGCCAAATTGCAGTTTTAAGGCACAATTTACACCGTAAATATTTGGGTTTCTAGCAAAAAGGGAGGGAGGAGAAATCCCACCCTGCTCCAAAAGAGCTGTGGGAAGCACAGCATTGGAGGCAGAGCAATCTGCTGGTTTAATTAACCCACACGACAGAGGATATGAATTTTTCTTCTCTCACACCATTAAACACAAAAATATCCAAACTCCTGAGCTATGGAACAGAAATCGTTAAAACTCCACTGCTCCAAGGCTGTCTCCTCCCCATCCACAGCAATTCCCAACACGAGCACATCCTGTGGAGGAGTCTTGAGTTCCTCAAGTTCACGGGGAAAACTTCAATGACTTTCATAATCTGAAAGCACCTCACAATCAAAATTGATTTCATTAAACCAGTGGCAATCTGTTGGCAGCCTGTTAGCCCAGACACGGAAACACCGATTAAAACAAAGCTGGCAAAACACATTAAAAATTAATTGACTTCTTGATTTTTATCAAAATTGAAAAAAGGCTCAATCCTACACCCAATGATACAGCCGCGAATGGCAGCAATTAAAGTTCCTCCTTCCAATTACAGCTTTTTACACCATTTTAATCAATTTTTGTACAGCAAATGAGCATAGACTTTAACCCTAAATCGAATCAGCATGGTGGTGTAGGGTGAAAATCATAATCCTGGAGCATGATATGCAAGAATAAAACTTAGATAAACTAAAAAAAATGACAGGAATGTTCCTATAGATCATTTTTGACTCGTATTTTAGGCCACTGGAGGGGAATTCATGAGCAGGTTTGGGACTTGCCTATCACAACCTCACCCATGTAAATATTTATTCAAACATTTGGGCACTTTGCAGGGGATTCTAGATTAGAAACCAAAGGAAATTACTATAAAAGGAAAACCATGCCAGCAGTTTCTGTTTAAAAACTGCAAAGCCTTAAAGACTTCACCTTACAACTGGGCTGTAACATCCAGAGAAACTCAAAAGCTGTTGTTTGATTTATTCCTACCTTTTATAAAATCCCCAGCCATTAATCCTGAGTGGCCCTTACTCAGAAGCCCGATAGATAAATTTTCATTGCTGAGATTGCCTAAGTAGTTCAGTGAGGGATGGGACTGGAATTAGAATTAACAGATTTTAAAAAAACCCCAAAAACAAACTAAAATTGTCAGCTTTCTCTTCTTTCAGCACAGCACAAACACCTTCTGCTCTTAGGGTCAGAGAGCTGGATTTGAATGCACAGCAGGTTTATTTAAACACAGCTGGCACAGTGCCCTCTCCTCCAGGCCTCACCTCAGCATTCCTGTTTGCATAGCCTCACACAAGGCTCCTCAGGACTCTCCACCATTATCTTCTGACCTTTCCCTTTCTTTTTGCCGTCTTTCTAAGTTAATCAGTAACCAGAGACCTCTGCCAGCACTCGGTGCTGCTGATTTCAAGGTCCTGAGCCCCACGGAGCATCAGCCACTTCCACACCATTCCCTCCTTCCCCATTGCAGCTCCCCAGCCTTTCCTACGTGGGGAATAAAAATAAAAATAAAAAGGTGTATTTGACATCCTAAAACACTGGCTCAGCAGCTCCAAAACCCAATTATTCCATGCACAAAAAGCTCTTAGCCACAACTACACATCATAAGGGACAAGCCTTGCCACATCCCCGTTCAGGAGGTGGTGGGAAATAAAAAGAGACATTTTTTATGAGACAGTTACTGAGCTTTAATTTCCCACATCCGTTTACGACTGCAAACAAGCTCAGGCAGGGGAAGGTACTATCTATTACCATAATTATTTTTAAAACCTTCACCCCACAGGGTTAGGAAAAAAACCAGTGATTTACAACAGAGCCATAACTATAAAACTGCAGATGGGAGCTGAGCTACTTTGCTCTTGTCTGATGCTGAGATCTCATTAAACTGCGTGCTTAAACCTTAAATATTTGAGAGTAAATGGTAGTTAAAATAGGGAAATCATTCTCATTAAGCAGCCAGCCTTTCCTCTCCTCAGCTTCCCAGCTCATCATTTGTTATTTGGTCATTTGTGCAGTTTGACACCGCTCCGTCTTCTGGCCTGGACGGCCCCAAAATTCCTAAATAAAGGGAAAAGGGCAAGGAAAAAAAAAAGCACTCCAGCCATCTTTAAACCTTAAAAAAGAAGCTGATGAGAGAACAGAAACTTTCTTCTTTTATAAGTTAAATCATCTTGAAGGGTGATCCTTTGGCCAAAGTCATTCAGCGAGACAGCAGGCAGCAACTTTTCTTTATTCTTTCTAAGTCTACTTCTTTGACCTCTACCTGCTCTGCAGCATTATTATTATTATTACCATTATTATCATATCTCCAAGAAACTTATTAAAAGACTGCACTACACACCACATATCAGCTTTTCTCTCTGAAATATTCTTGCCTTTCACAAGTTACTGCAGCAAACCAGAGCATTAATAATAATTTTTGCTTACTCCTTTCTCCTCAAGCCACCCACAAAATCCAAGGCAGTGGCTGCCGACCTATCCAGGCTAAAATTGGAAGCTGGAAGAGGAAATGACATAAGAGGAAAGCAGAATTTATGCAAAATGTTGGCGATATGAAAGCAGAACTCAGAAATCTTCATAAATTAGCAGTGCACAGTAATTGAAGCTGCTTGAATCATGCTCCTCCATCCCTCCACTTCAACAGGATATGGCAGGAAGTAATTAATGGAGACAGGCTCCTTTGCATATAGCTGGAAATAATTAATCTGGAATCTCATTTCTGGTATTGGCTGTTTGCAAAAACAACTTTTTCCCCATACAGAACAGTTTGTTTCACACGTAACCCCAGGGATCAGCCGTTCTTTATTCTTTAAACACACATAAAGAAATTTAATGGGAGCCCATATGGAAAATTTAACCTTCACAAAGGCTTTGCTACGTGTGTAGATAAAGTGATTCATGGAGTCATTTATCTTTAAAAAAATAGAAATAAAATAAGACATACAAAACCCCAATTCAAATAGAGACTTAAAATTCAGTACTATGTACTAGGGATTAAATAAGGGTGTAAATTTTTATTTCTTCTCCCTCGTTTGCTACTCAAAATTACAAAACCTGCTTAGAATAAAACCTGTTCTCCATTATTTCTTTTTTCTTTTTTGCTGTATGCACAGCACACATTTCATGTTCTTCTGATCAGTTTTACCTAAAATTTAAAGCTTGAAGCTAATTAGGCCCTCAGCTTGTTTTTGCAGGAGTAAAGGCCATGAAGAACACTTAGGATTCCATTATGAATAACAGATGCTAGATACGTACATTTATAAAACACTAAATTTAGAAAGATTTGAGGAGAGACCTGCTGAACCTTTCAAAATTAAAAACCTCCTTGTACTTTGCCACTGAACCCATCAGAGCAAGTTCTGAGGAAGGAGAATACAAATGACTTTTCCACAGATCCAACATTAATGCAGCCTATGGATGGAATTTCACGATCCACAACAAAGCAGGCAATATCTGCAGGGCACATTAGTTAAACGACAACATTCTCTGTGTTTGTTGGGCGTTATTTAATACCCTCGGCTTGCAATCTCGTGTAGGGCAAGATACAAAATTAATGAAAGCAATCAGATCCCCCTTTCATGCTGTATCCCACTTCCACCTGCAACCACCTCGGAATACTCTGTTTAAAAACACCACTCAGATACTTCCCCAATTGTTTGGGCCGCTCGGTTCCCACAAGGAAACTCGGTTTACACAAAGGCAGAGCCCCAGCACTTTCCCTCCCGGACACAAAAGAGCCAGATGTCCCCAGTAAACTGCTCAGGGCTCGTATTCCTCCAGGAAAAGCTGGGAACCACTTTGGGACACATCAGCATTTCCACCTGTGTTCCTCCAATGCCCGGGGACAGCGAACTGGCCCGAGAATGCCAGCAGGAGCTGGCACAGCTGTGCCCCAACTGAAATCAGATAAAAAAACCGAAAACAGGGTTCAGGTACCACCAGCATTTTTTAAGAAGCCAACAACTCCCAATACCCAGAGAGTTTGCGTTAATTTAAAGGGGGCAAAACACTTGACACTGTGAGGAGAGCCTGAGTCCTTCCCAACCCTGGCAGTGGTTTCCCCATCCCGAGCCCACGGCCTGGCTTTTCCAGGCGGCCCTTCCAGGTTTAGCAGGGCAGCAGCTGCCACCCCCGTGCCCCGTGAATGTCTGGTCACTGCCAGGGTTTTTCTAGGAAGGACTTGGACTCTTTGATCTGGGGGAGCAGCTGGAGGGACACCCAGGCTCTCCCGCTGCCTCCCCTCTCACACACAAAATTCCCAACATTTCTCCCCATCATCCCATCAGGTTCTCTCATGCCCAGCAAAAAGCCTGCTGGAGCTAATTCGCCACGCAAGGACAAATTCCTTGTCCTTTCCCACAGTTACGAAACGCGTGCCTTGTGCCACACAAAAAGCTGTGTGGCAGCACCACATCCTAAAGGCAGAGGAAGCCGCAGTTTCCACATGTGTCATCTGCAATCCACGAAATACCCCAGCGAGCTGGAGTCATCACACAGCGCAACCTGAGGGAGCTCACCCAGCCTAGGAAAGCGGAGAGGTTAAACACCACCAAGTGTCACAGTGACAGCTGTGCCGCCTTTCCACTAGGGAAGGGACAGGCGCGACAGCGCAGTTGTAATGACATAAACTCCACACAATTCCCAAACACGATGCTCGTGCTCAGCTCGCTCACCGGAGAGGGAATTACAGCGAGGCACATTTTACACACACACTCACACACTTTAGAGCCTTCAGGACCACTCCTGTTTAACCTCTGCCGATGAGCCCAGCTCAGGCAGGGGGAGAAGCCAGCCCGGTGCCAAAATCACATCACACCACGCTCGGCTGTAACAAAAGATGACTCCGGGGAGTTTGTGCCCATCATCGTTATTCCACGCACGTCAGAGCCACCTCCAACAGCTTTTCCTTCAATTAAACCTTTACTGCTGCAAAGGGCAAAGGGGGTATAAACACATTTATGCCGCGCTGAGCGTGGAAGGGGTAACGAGGGATAAAGGGAAGGCAGGATTACACAGCCCTTTTTTAGAGACATCCAAAAAGCAAGGAAATCCCCCTCCCCACAATGTACAAGACAACCACACAAACCTGGTGGGTGAGAACACATCCGTGCCTTGCCCTGGACCATCCTCCCTCCCGCACCCCCCTTTTTTTGTTGTTATTGTATTATTTTTTTTCCAGCTGAGCACTTGCCTCTCCTCCGTGCCCATCAAATATCCCGAAGATGGAGGGGTGAGTCTTGTTCACCAGGTCAGTGATTACTTCGAACCTGTCCTCCATGTGATCCCTCCGGCCTTGGATGGAGTAGACAGCCACGTTGTGGCTCTTGAACTCCCAGGTCTTGGAGAACTCAGCGTCCAGCACGTCTAAACCCCCGAGCCTGTCATTCTGCATGATCTCGGCCACCTTGCCCTTCACCATCTTCACCGCATCCCTGCTGGACTTAACAATGGTTTTCACCTCATCCGTGTGGAAGAAATAACTCCACAGGGCCAGGCTGATGCACAGCAAGAACAGGGTCTCCGGTCTGAGCAAGAAGTAACGCATGATCCGACCCAGCAGAGACAGCAAAGTCATTGTATCCTCTATCATTTATTATCGCGACCGTGTCTCCCCACACCATGCAGCGGGGCGGCTCCGAGCCCGGGGCCGCTCAGTGCATGCTCGGCCGGCCGGGCAGCGCCGAGCCCCGCGCTCCGCTCCCTCCGGCTCCGCTCCCGCTGCTCCCGCGGGCTCCGCGCTCCGGGCGGCCCCNACTACAGATCCCGGCAGCCCCTGCGGGAGCGCGACGGCGCGGGGCGGAGCGTGGGGCACGCTGGGAGTTGTAGTCCGGCAGCGGCCGGGAGGGGGAGGCGAGGAAATGCCGGGAAAAGGAAAAAGTTATTAAATCAATATGTGCTCCGTCCTCGAAAGTGTCCAAAGCGGAGCTGGAGCAACCTGGGATAGTGGAAAGTGTCTCTGCCCATAGGGCGAGATCCTCCTTAAGCTCCCTTCCAACACAAACCATTCTGGGATTCTTCTAAAGGATGAACTTGACTCCCACATATTCCCTAATTCCCTTCACAGGCTCGCCGTCACAACGGAAACAAAGCAGGAATTTGTCAGCTATTAAACCAAGAGTAGAGTTCTGTTGAAGAAAAGAAAATAAAGCATCTATCGTCTTTCTCTGACCCATTTCTGTAACCTGTCATTTTCCTGCAACTGATAAGCCCTGCAAACCACAAGCTGTGAGTGTGATGTCGTGCCAGAGCTGTTTGCTGCCAGCTGTGGGGCTGAAAACTCACAGAATCCATCAACCAACGTGGGAGAGGGTCAGAGCTGATACGAGAGTCAAACACCTCAGAGTGGGGTTGAAAATGAGTTAGCAAACCACAAAACCTGACTGAAATTCTGAGTGAAAACCAGTAAACTTCAGGTATGAGCATTCCAAGTTTTCCAGCAGCTCCCAGTCCCTCTGGACTTTTGTTACTGTAGAAGTCAGACATGAACTCTTTGTTTTACCACGTCTTTCAAAAAGATCAGCTGAAATAAATGACACAACCCCAAGCCTGGTTAACCCAGAGTTAATCATTTCAGCCTTTCTGTGCCCCATTCTTACATCCAGCTCTGAGAAACAGGAAAGTTCATGACAAATATTAAATAAAACAATGGAACTGCTTTAAATCTTAGAGGTACACGACACTCTGTTAGTATTTTATCCAAAGTTTTACATTTCAGGCCTAGAAAAACTCTGACCTTTACCTTACCCTCTGTCACGATGTGTGTCTTAGTTTGAAAGACAGGTGTCTACTAAGGAAGGCAGGAACAGAAAATGCAACCCCCTTCCCTCCAAATTATTATAAATTTGAAATTGAGGGGCTTTCAGGCAAAGATACGAAGAATAGGAATAACAGTTCTTTTACTTATATATATATATAAAACAAAGCAATAATACAGAAACACTGGTTTAACCTGACAGAGTCAGGGTACGACCTGACACCCCGCCGGGCAGGGTGGTGGTAGCAGTCCGGTTAGGTGATAGCTGCAGTTCTCTTTGAAGTGGTTCTGTTGAAGCAGTGATGTTGTAGAAAAAAGTCTGGTCCTCCTCGGAAAGTCCCGTGGTGGTTGTGTAGCTCTTGTCCTCTCGGAGTTCAGTGGAAAAAGGCTGCTTGTGCTGTTCCAAGCCCCAGATTATATCCAGGTGGGAATGCTTGGCTCCTTCCCCCTGGGCGGAGCATCTCACAGTGGGATGGTGAGTCACGAGGTAAGGCATTGATGGGCCCATTAACAGAAGATAGTCCGGAGGGAGGAGGCAGGGAACATTGCTACACCTGGTTTCAACAGCTCATGAGGATGGTAATAGAATACACTGTAACCCAGGACGATGTGCTTGAGTTGAGCCGCGGATTTTTTTACCCAAAAGGCCAAAATCTGCACCTGTGAGTTGGGGAAGGAGGTACCAGCACAGGCGTTTCAGCAGCTGTAGCTAATGAGGCTGATTAATTAACTTAATTAAACGTACTTAATGAATACTCCAGGAAAACTAAGGCTGAATGTCACAAAAAGAGGTCGAAATAAGAAGCACCAGTGAAATAATATTTTTGATACTACAAACTGTGTAGCCAGTAATTCCAATAATATTATTAATAACGCTATCTCTATTGTGGCTTTTTAAATTCTATTAATTTTATACTTAAGGAAAGATAAATGTAAAACACGGAGAATACTGCTCACTCCCACCAACTAATTCATTATTTATTTGTCATTTTATTGCAACGTAAGCGTGGCCCTGTCAGGGAGCTGTGACTCCTGTGGAAGCTGTGTTCCACTGCTGGCGATTTGGGCTCAGATTATGGAATTGTGAAGGGAAGTGAAGTGGTTCCAGGCCACAGAGCACAGGAATCACTTCCAGCCCCTCCCTCAGCTGCCAAGGACTGGTATCCCAGAGTCTTCCCCCAAATCCAGGCTCCTCGCTGTGCTGAATGCCCGAGGAGCAGAGGATGCTCCACACGGAGCAGCCCATGAGCACCGGGATGAGCTTCCCAGTAAATTCCCCGTATTTTTATCCTGCAGGACAGACTGAGCCGGTTCCAGGAGCACCTGGGCTCTGAGAGCAGGCTCTGAAAGGCTCTGCAGCCGCAGAGCGGCTGAAATTTCCCTTCGGAAGGGGTTGGAATGACAGGAAAGCCTTGTCCTGCTGCAGAACCGGGATGGGAACACTCGGCCCTTGGGCTGGAGCTCCCACGGTTGAACGTGAACCACGCAGGGGTTGGGCACAAGTTCTGCACCGGTTCGGTGCAAAAGCCAGGGGTGACCGAGCCAGCAAATCCAAACCCAGGGCTCGTCCTGCGCCCCAGCAGCTCCTCCCAGGGGAGAAGCAGAACTTCGGCATCCACGGGCGTTCTTTGAAACGCTGGGAATCAGCCGCCAAAACGCCATCAGCGTTCGGGGTATCAGCTGCTGTCTCATTTTGGCTTTGCTGGGGGGCGAGCCCAGGCTTTTGTTCACTTGTGAAAGGAATGAAAAGCGATTTCTGAGCCAGGTTTGTAAATAAACTGGAGAATTATCCGCCTGGAAAACTGGGAAAAAGCATTCCTTGCTCAACAGCTCCTCCTCCTGCTCGCACGTAGCATGAAGCCATCGGGGCAGCATTTGTTTCCACGTTTTGGCTACAGAAACAAATAATCTGCTACTGCTTTAAAAACCTGTGTTTATTGTCTATTTAGTACTGTAATCCACAGGAATTGTGGATTATAAACAGAATAAACTTGGAAATTATTTTGGATCCAGGGGAAAAAAGCAACCTTCTGCTTTTCTAGGCAGTTTTTGTGGTAGCCGGAATTAGAGAGTGAGATATTGGAGAAAGCTCTCCCTATTTGCTAGTCTGAACAATCCCAACATTTTTATCATTGTCGTTTCTTGCTTGTATTAATCAAAACCCAGTGGTTTTGACTGGAAGAAGCCGCGTTTTGTGGATGTACTTACAGGGATAACTTAAGTAAAAATAATAACAATGAAAACCTCTTTGATTTCTTGCAGTTGCAGACTGAATTTACCATTATCGCACCCTGTGGATGAGCTTTACTGGACAAATTCATTACAAGAAACATTTAATTTGATGGAAATTTCTTTGTAAATATACTACCAAAATCTGTAGGATGTCTGTTCTATAATATTCCCTGGGGTATATATTCCCTCCCTAAAACTTGGAGGAAGGATTTATTGCCGTTTGCTGAATTCTGCTGCCCAGTTAAAAAGTTCTGTGGGGATTTTCAGGCTCAAACACTTTTATTGGCATAAATCAGATGTGCACAATAGTGTGGCTCATCGCTGGTTAGTCCTGCTAAGCAAGCTATTAAAATTAAAGAAAACTATTAAAATTAAAGCAAAACATCCCCCAAAGCCTGCAGGGCCACCTCCCTTTTCTTCTGCTGAGATGTAAAATCAGAACAGAAAAATCCCTAGCAAGAATAACAACTATAAAAGCAGAGTTTTTCACGTCAGGGCTGCAATGCAGTAAAATAATCTTGTGCTTTTCCTTCCAGATATTTGAAAGAAAGAGATTTTAGGATATTTGGGGTGGCACAGGTACAGCTCCCCAGAGGAATAACTCGGTGGCAGTATCAGAAACTGGTTTGTACCTTAGTTTGGATAACAGGTGGCTAAGGTTGAGTTGTCCTGATAGTGGTTTCCACCTCAGCTGATGCAAACAACATTTCCTGATATTATTTCCAGAATTTTATCCTGCAGCAGATGCCAAGAACTGCAGGTGAGTTCTGCCTCCTCGCTGCTGAACTGCTGAGAAATCTCATCCCAGCAGCTCCGCTCGTTTTGCATCTCCTCTGAAGAGGAACGTTTGCAGACGTGGAATGCAAACAGCAATTTTCCACACAAGTTGCTCCTTTCTCTTTTCCAGGATTCGCTATTCCGGGACATCTTCGTGTGTAAAATCTCATTTTCATTTATTTCCTGGCGCCTGACCTCAGTGTCGGTGGGAATGAGAGGCCCGGGGAGATTTCTGACTCGTGTTTTAACAACATCTTTTATTTGAACGCAGAATTCTGCTGTGGGATGGCGTGCACCAAACCGCAGCGGGGAAATTATTATGTATCAATTATATATCAATTATATATCAATTATATATAGGAACACATCCTGGATATACTGGGAAGGTGAAATACCTGCAGGTGCCTGGGGTGGAAATCCCACACCTGCCTTACCCATGGCAGGGAATGTAATTCCTGATTATAAATATAGAATTTGGTGTAAATTATACCTGAAATGAACATTATTTTAAGAAAACAAAAATCTATCTCATTTCCCAAGTAATCCAAGGGGTGTTGTTTATTAACTTTTATATGTTCTTATTTTTAATATCAGAGCCAAACTACCTGTCGAGACAATCAAGGAAAGATGCCAATATTAATTTCATGGAAAAATTTAACCAGGGATCTATTTCAGAAGAAAATTCTGGAGTTTATCAACTCACAGAGCCTTGAATTCCCATAATCCTGGAACTGCAAAATAAATTTGGCCCCTGAAGTTAGTGGGAGTCTTTGCTTGTTGGGAGCACGAGCCCCGAAACACTGATTTGGAATCCACCTCTCCAGGGCATGACACACTTTGGGAGAGAGAGATTGTTCCAAACAGATATTTCCTGTCATTTTCCAGAGGTGAACTCACTGGGAATTGGAAAATGCCTGAGATGCCACCAGCAGCACCCAGCAGATAAAGCTGAAGATGCTCCTGAGGGCCAGAGCTGCTCTCTGAAGTGATCTTTGATTTAACCAGCAGCATCCCTACAGAGTGCAGGCACTTGGGAATGTCTGTAGAGCACTTGCTGGTGAATTAATGCCTCACAAACTTCCCACTTTTCCAGGGAACTCCAGGACACGCAAGGAAAATATAAATAGAAGCTCAGCAATCCGGAATCACTTTGCAAACTGGCAGCGTTCTTAAAAACCTTCCCCAGATCTGGGCACAAATTGATAAAAAGCAGCAACAAAGCAATCTTAATTTTCTTCTTCATTAATTTTTACTCTGTTCAGCAGCTGTTTCGTGTCTGTGGTGCAGACTGTTTAATTTGCATTAAGCGAGAGGCTGCAAAATTGATTTATACATTTGAATGCCTCACACTGTCACTCTGAGGCACTTTTGGATGCAGAACATGACGGGCTGCATTCGGGATTAAATCCTTAGGCCAGGCTTGTCCCAAAGCTGAGGTGAGAGGGGAGCTGAGGTTACACGTGCCTTTTTTGGTGACTTCTCTAAAGCTAAAATTAGCCGTGCCCTCAGCTGACTGCATGGTGTAAAATCCAGATTTCACTCAGTGCCTTGACTGTTCCAGAGGTTCACTCCAGCCCTGATGCCTTCCCTTGACCAAATTCTTAATAAAACATAAAAAATTAAACCTTCCAAGAGGCAAGATTGAGGTAAGTCAGCTCTGGGCTGGTTTAGATTTCCTTGAGCAAGGCGGAGGAATGGGTTTTGTGACTCCCTGAGTGGCACAGAGCTGGCAGCCCGTGCTCCCTTTGTCTCTGGGAATATGGGATGGATTCTCCCACTGCTTCATTTCCATAGGCAGCCTCAGGACACGCTCCCGTTACTCAGTTCCAAAGGCTCCCTTCTTTGTCACCAGATTTTGGTGATGGAGTTAAAGAAATATTCAAATAAGGGCGGTGAAAGGCCGTTTTTAGGGAGGATTTATGAAGACTTGCCCCGTGTTTTAAATGGGGGTGTTTGTATTCAGGCCCAGTGCCTGAAATTTGCTCCAACGGGGGCTGTCAGTAAGTAATAAATAAATAAAGATGAAGCATTCCCACCTCTAGGGCTGAAGTGGGAGATGTTTTTTGGAAGTGAGGGGGAAAGGAAGAGATTTCCTCCAATGAGCTGGCGCAGAAAACTGAAGGGGCATTGCTGATGCCCACTGGATGCAGCCACGAGCTCCCTCACGCAGCCACAGCCTTCTTCAAAACGCGAAGAATACCGAAGCACAGAAAGAAATATGGAAGGAATTAAAAAAAAATATCAGGAGTCAACAGTTTGGGACACTCAGAGAAGATTTAACCCCATCCAGTGTCAGGGGACAGGGATGAGCTGCTCAGAGATGTTTGTGCTCCACGGAATGCTGCGCAAGGTCTGGGTTCATCCGAAGGGAATGCAGCAAGGAGAGGGATAACTCCCCTTTCCAGCTCGCACTGCAGGGTGCTGGAAGTGCTGTCTGTGCTTCTCGAGTGTGTGCGGTGACAATCACATTTCTTTTTGTTTGCTCTCCGGCTTCTCCCGGGCAATATGTTGGGTGTGATGGGAATGGCGTGGTTTGGCCCAAAATAGCTGCCTGGGCTGGAGCCTTCAGCTGTCAGAAGTGTCTCTCCTCCTCCCCGCTCGGTGAAAGCTCCATCCACAGCACCATCTGCTTCCCCGGGGTGCAGATTTGCCGCATTGGAGCTGTGTTTTACTGGGGGAAATCGTCTGACTGCGATTTAATTCAATGACTCTGATTTAATTCCCGGCCTCCCCCCTTCCAATTCCCACATCACTCCCGGGTCTCCTGAGGCACCAGAAGCTGACACCAGATGTGGGAATGAGTTTCAGACGTCTGTGGGCTTCCCTGCTGCTGCTTCCAGCTCCTTCCTGCACGTGCCTGTGGAAAAAGCTGGTGGGAGCAAGATGATCCTAAACCCACTCTTCCTCCCTGCAAGCCCCGGTGCTTTCAGCATTCCCAGCTCCCCAAATGTGCCACGTCCCCAGGGTCTGTTTGGGAAGGGGGGAATGACTGGCAGCTGCCTTCAGCTCGTGGGAAAGGAGCAAACAAAGGAGGAGCAGGCGCGTGGAAGGGCTGGGATGTAACTCCACGGCTCCCTCGGCGGGAGGCTGTTTATCCGATGGATAAAGGGATTTATTTATAGCTCGTGACTTCTCCAAAAACATCGTTCTCTGCTGACCTTTCTGCTCAGATTGCAAGTCGGGAGAGCAGCGCTGCCAAGTAAATGAAATAGCTTTAAAATACAGGGGGAAATCTTCTTGCTGTGTTGTGAGTCCCCTTTTAACTGCTGGGTCTCCTGATGTTTTGTCCTATTATCAATCCTGGTCAGTGTGGAGAGCTGGGATTCTCCAGAGCAAGCAGGAAACCTGGGATGTGGAGAGAAAATCACCACAAGGTCACTTAATAAGGGAAGCGAGAACACAGAACCAGCAACCTGATCAGCTGCTGCACCACCAGCTCCTCATCCAGGGGCTCTGGCTCCCAGCAGCCCATTCCCAATCCGTTAGTAATGCTCCACAAAGAAGGAGCAGGGATTTGCACTTCTCCTGGCTGGCATAATTAGTCATTGCTTCCTAAAAAGCCACGGAAAGCAGGAACCAGGCTCTTTTTCCTCTCCGGATCCTGCTCCTGCTGAGTGCCAAAGCCAGGCCCACGTTTGGGCTCGGCTCAGAGCACTGAGGGGTTTGCACCAGAGGGGATCCTGCCCTGGCTTGGATCCCATCCCTGCTCTCCCAAATACCTCCCAACAGCCGGGATAAGCAGGTTTGGCAGTGGCTGGAAGGCTGGAGCTGTGTTGTACAATGGGCTCAGCACCTGGCAGTGCTTTGGGACCCGGATGCCTCGGGAATCCAAGTGTGTCCTATCCCATTCCCTGTCCCCAGGCTGAGGAGACTCTGTAAGATGGAGACACTGGAGATGCTCAGGAGTTTTGTGAGCTGTTGCCACAGGAGTCAGGCAGGAAGGCTCTGCAGTAAATGGGAAGTTCTGCTGTTTGCTGGAAGGACGATCCAGGATTTCCCAGTGTCCCGAGGAGGGGAAGGCTCTGCTCCAATCCCGTTCTCTGGATCCCCTTGTGCCCCTGGTTCCTCCCATGCCTGGCTGGTGCTGGGGTGGCTCGGGGAGTCCAGGAGCTGACCTGCCACGAAAAAGGGCACCAGCCACTCTCTCTTGTGTCACCAGAAGGGAGAGCACAAAGCAGCACAGCCTTTCCTCTATGGACTCTCGTAAAATCCCGGATGGTTTGGGTTGGAAGGACCTTTGACCCCACCCAGCCCCCCCCCTGCCACGGGCAGGGACACCTCCCACTGTCCCAGGCTGCTCCAAGCCCCAGTGTCCAGCCTGGCCTTGGGCACTGCCAGGGATCCAGGGGCAGCCACAGCTTCCCTGGGAAATTTGTGCCAAGGCCCCCCACCCTCACAGGGAAGGATTTTTCCTACTTTAACTTTCGAGCACAAGAAATGTGCCTCAGGACAGGCAGCTCAGCTGAGCAGAAACACCTTAATGAGAGAATTAATCCTGGGCTCTGGAAGCAAAACCAGAGAACTGCGTGCACATAAAGCAGTTTCTCCTTTCTGCTCCTCGCTGTAATGGGAAAAGTAAAGTACGCAAGAAATAATTTCCAGCTTGGCTGAGCGTTAAGGAACAGCACTTTCTGTGTAACAAATACGCGGTGCTGTGGATTTGTAGTGGAACAGGAGGTGGCTGAGGCACTTACACGAGAGGAGCTGGGCCAGCAGCCAAAATTCGGGTTCTGCTGGTTGTGTTCCCAACCAGGAGCAACAGGAATTAATTTCTGACTTGGTGTATGTGAGGACAGAGAAGCAAAACACAGCGGAATGTGCAGGATCTGGGGGCTGGCTGCAGATTCACCCGTCTTTCTTCAATTGTTTTTCTTTGTCTGGTCTGTCTAGAGCTGAAAATTCACAGAAATCTTGAATCATAGAAGCCTTTGGAAGTGGAGGAGATGGATTTGCAGCCTGAGAAGGAAGACCCCCCTCCTTCAGTGCCTTTTCAAGTGTTCCCTTCAGCAGGAGCTGCTTCAATCACACATGGAACAGCAGAACCACAGGGAAAAACCTAAATGCCCAAATATTCTATGCCTCTAACAGTTATTCCGTATTATTTGTAAGACTTTAAGGTATTTTTCTTTATTTCCCCAAGTTTCTATCCAAACTTACCAGTGACAAGAACTCTCAAGAGCATCTGCAGCGCTGAGGTGGAGGGAGAAGATGAAATGCAAGGGATAGAGCTGCAGCAGTGGCAGTAAACGTTGCCTTGTGTGACCTACAGCTCTGAGCCACCACAAAAACTTCCCTCCCAGCCAGTTCTAAGTCAAAAGTTGGGAAGATGTGAGGAAGTCCAAGTCTCCTTGTCCAGGGAATTTGATGGCAGCTCGTAGAGGCCTCTGACCCCAATAAAATGGGTCCTTCAATGTCTGAGAAGTCTCACACTGACAAATATCAAGGCAGGAGAGGAAATAAAAAAAGCCAGTCAGACAGAATCTCTCTGAAGGAGCAAGAAACCCTCATTTTAAGTGAAAATAGATTTTAAACTCTGGCTAAGTTATACTGGGGTGAAATAATGCATATTTGAAAGTTGCCATTTCTCAACCTGTTCCATTACTTCCTTAGGGTTCACTTATTCCTGATTCGTCTCCTGTACCCAGAGACATTTAATGAAGTGCTGAGGCTGAAAATGACTTTCTCCAAATAGCCAAGTTCTGCTGAACAATCTAAAATGGAAAGGTTTTTAACTGGGACCCTGCTCTGGAAATATTTCAGCACAGAAGTAATCCCACTGCCCTTCAGCCTGTACCCTCCTACACACAGTTCTCCTGGATTTATCTTGGGAATGTGGGGAATCAGTGGGGCTGGTTGGAAGGGATGTGGAAATTGTTGCTCAGCTCACATTTATCTGCCATCATAGCCCAGTGCATAAATAAGAAAACGGGAAAATCCCATTTAATAATTCTTTCCCCACTCCTGCATCACTGTTCAGCACTAGTTCTCCTCACAGAATATATTTTGACAGTACTTTGCTCAATTATTTAATCACGTTAATAGCTGCGTGTTTAAAGATAGAGAGTGTCATTTCCCCCCTGAACTGTATTTTGGTGTGTTTAACTCTTCAAAAGTTGTAAAAGAGCACGGTGTAAAGGTGTGACTCTCTTGGATTTTTTCCTCAGTGCCAGAATTTCAGAGGCTGCACTTTGCTGCTTTCTCACTGTTCCCACATAACTCCTTAACCCCTCTCCTGACAGCCTCAAGATTTAGTTTTAAAATAGGCCTGGGATTGATCTTTAATTTAAGTCTTTAGAACTATTTCAGGAGGGTGTTGAAGATTCAAAGTTGCTATAAATATCTGCTTCAGGAATCTCTTACACTGGTTTTAGGGTTTTCATAAAAACCAAATTTTTCACTGAAACATTCAAAAATGATAACACTTTTTTTGGGGTTTTTTTGGTGGAAAACTGTTTCTTGGCCATCTTTTAAATAAAAATCATTTGCAAGAACACCAAGATCATTTAATCACATCTAAATCTTGGCCTAATACAGGAATCTGTGGCAGAATTTTGGCTAAGGGGACTATTTGGTGTACTCAGAGCTCTCCCTTTCTCCAGCAAATGAAGATTATTTTGATAAATATCCTTCCCTGTGAGGTTGGCCTCTGAATATGAAGACAGGCAGAGGAGGATTTCCACATTTAAGCAGCAATGAAACAAACTATGGATAACTTTGCCCTTTTTTTCCAGAATGGGCTTTGTTTCCTCTCCCCATCAAACGATATTTCCCAGAGGTCCTCCAGGGTTACACCTGGCATAAGGAAAACGTGCCTGAAAGGATTGAATTGATCTTGAAAATAAGATCCAGTAGGTCAATCTGACGGGGAAGCAAGCCAGAGAGGAAAGTTTGATATAAAAATTTATGGAACATGAAATGGGCTTTAATAGCAACGCTGTAAAGTCTTGGAAAAATCAGTCTCTGTGGAGCGGCAGAGCCCTGCTTTTATGGGGCTTTGAGAGGTGGCAAGGCCATAAAAGTGTTGTGTGTGAGGGAAGAATTAAAAATGGAATCGAACGTGGTCCGTGAATCCCTGAGGATCCAAAAGCTCTGCTCTGGGTACGAATTCCTGCTGGGAAAGGTTTCCCTGGAAAGGCTAGCAGTCAATAAAATCTGGCACCTGCCAGTCTCTGGTGTGTTTTTGGCCTGGGGTGGGATTTACCCCTGACCTGAAGTTGTCCATCCCTTGATCATTAGGGCTGCATTTCCCAGGAAATCTCCTCCTCTCTCTGGTGATTCAATGAGTCTGTGAGCTCCAATTTAGATTTAGATGGAGTGGCAAAACCTCATTTTTTTTTATTCCAGGAGTGAAAATGTCCTCGTTTCAGATCAGATGAGGAGCTGGGATGAAAGCTTTTTCTAATTCTGAAAGGAATCACTCTCTTTAGGCCAGTCTGTTATCAATCATAAAGATGGATATGTGCAAAAGAAGATATTTTTACATCTACACTAAAATTCTGAAAATTCCACTGTGACAAATGGCTCTTAATAAGAGGAGGATATAAAAGGGGAAAAAGCAAAGAGAAACGTTAAAAATGAGGCCTTGTGGCAGCTCTGAGGGGGCCGAGGCAGAAGAAAGATTGAAACTCCAGAATTCCAGCTCTTATGAATTAATTTACCAAATAACTGCATCATATTTAACAAAGAACCCACTTTTTAGTGTGTGGAGAGAAACAGCTCCCCTCTGGGAGTGCTTGAGTCCACTGAAGATAAATCTACACAACAGAAAGCCCTGGTTTGCAAAGTGTGAAATAGTTTCCAGAAGACAGCAATAAAACCTGGGAAACTTCACACAAAGCAGGATTTTATGGGAATACTGCTTAAGCTGACAAGGAAAAAATTCACCACAGAAGAAATACCCATTATTACACTGAAAAGAAATTCCTGTTTCTTACAGGAGAGAGAAAGAAATTCCTGTTCCTTTCTCTGGACCACAGTCCCAGGAAAACTAGGACATGTGTAAAGGAAATACCTAAATAAAGGGGATTCATATCCAGGGAAAGGCCTGAATCTCTGTCAAAATAATGTGAATGAAGCAGCAGCAGCACTGATTATGTTGGCAGTGCAGAAATGCAGAAGATTTGCTTTCTGAGAGAAAACGCATCAAGATTAAGAAAAATCTGCCTCAAATTCTCATTCTCAATTAATAAATTTTGTCACTTAGAAATAAAATAGGAGGTGGATCCACTTCTCTTAGAGGTGTTGCTGCCAAGTATGGCCAGAGCTGAATTAAAAAAGCTGAAGGTTCCGAATTTGTGGGGCCTGGAGATCAATAATTGAAAATAGTTTAGCAAAAAATGTATTTCTGTGTATTTTAGCCTCCCCCATGGGCTGAATCCTCAGTGGAAGAGAAACTTCTGGCAACCTTTCCATTATTATACATCACCTACACCCCATTTTCCTTCCAGAGCTCTGTGGAATTTTCTTCTTCCCCAGAGTCATAAAGCACCAGGGATCGAAACAGAATTTTAAAAGCGTGGGGACACAGGAAAATTTAGTTTAAATAAAATTAGGAATAGTTCCACTTTGATGACCATGACAAAGACTTTTCTGAAGTAGGTTTCAGATACGATGTGGCCACTTTGGCCCTCAGCAGGGAGGCTGAGGGGCCTTAGTGTGACCGAAAAAAAAATCACTGAGCTCGTCCTCTCATCCTGAATATTTTCCTGAAAAGCCCAAATTTTAATTCCCTGCCTTTCCTCCTAAAACCCAGCTCCCTGCACCTCACCCCATGCTGATTTATCTTCCAGAGGCATCTTCTGCACAGCCCAGGTGGATCCTCAGCTCTTGCCCCGTGTTTGTTGACATTATGGGAGAGGGAACCGAGCACACCCCAATTATCCTTTTGATGCTCCCATCCCTGCTGGAATGTGCTTTTGCATATTCCAGGCCCAGTGTGCGATTCCCTGTGGTTTCAGGATGAGCTGGAGGAAGGTTTCGTGCTGCAATGATTTAGAATCACCTGCTGCTCCCTTTCAGTCTTTGTGGCACCTGGGCTGAGTTTTGTGAAGGCTTTGGGACTCCCGCAGTGCTGGGGATGGAATCAGGCAGCTGAATCTTCCTGGAGAAGGGATGAAGCATTTCTGGAGCACGTTTATTCCCACTCTTCACAGCTTCCAAGCTGAATGAGGAGAGGAGAGGGAACAAGAGGCAATGGGAGCGCAAGGGAATGTGACATCCCTGAGCAATGGAAAATCCCTGATTCCCATCCTGTGCCCCTTCGCTGTGCTGTCACTTCTAGCAGGGTATTCTGATGGATTTTTCTGCAGATTAATGACAGCAGGAGAAGTCTTAGAATAGTTCTTTGGATGAATAATCTGGTTGAGAATCACAAAATACAATCCCAGACTGGTTTGGGTTGAAGGGACCTTAAAGCTCATCCAGTCCCACCCCCTGCCATGGGCAGGGACACCTTCCATAGCCCAGATTGTTCCATCCTAGCCTTGAACACTTCCAAATGTACTTTGTTTTTCTTTAAAAGTCCTGTTAGTAAATTCTTCCAGAGCATTTGACAGACCTGTGCTTGTTATGACTATCACGATTTGCTGTACAGGTGTAAAGCTGTTATAAAAATGCTGCTATTTATTTACTAGACGCGAATAAAATTTCTTTCTTACTGCTTCAGTCAGTTCTTGTGCAACGTGTGCTGAAGATCTGTGAGACAGCAAGGGTGGTATCAGCCCTAGAAATACAGAATGATCCTGGAAGTTAGAGAACAGCAGAACCTTGGTCTCAAGAATTCCCAGTTTAATCAGCTCCTAGTCCCAGCTCTGCCACTCACTCATGGCTTTGTATCTGTACCATTCTAGATTTTAACCTGGTTTAGGCAGCTTTTCCTTCCCAGGTAATTTGTTTTGCCCCCGAAACAGCAGCAGTTCTGAGGTGAGTGATGGCACAGCCTGGGCAGCCCGGGGGAAGAACTGACGGGGATAAATATTGGTGCCAGCTCGGAGGAAGCAGAGGGAGAAAGCAGAGCCCAGCTGTGAAGGAACACACGGCTTCCCTGAGCTCTCCTGTTCCCGAAAGGCCCATCCTCAGCTCGGCAAGGGAGCGGGAATTCTGCCAGGTGCCGGAAGCGGGCACAGGGGAGCTCTGGGTTTCACGGCTGCCACAATTCACTGGCCAGCTTTCATGGGACACTGCGTTTGTGACACACTCGGGACACGATCTCACCTCGCCTCGAGCTGCGAGAGGCTGCGCCTGGTTCTCCGCGGAGTTCCTTGCGCATTCCAGGCGCGTTCCTCGTGCGGATCACCGGCTCTGTACTTTTCACTTTGCTAATTACCCGTCTTGATGCAGAATTAGGGAAGCTCCTGGACCGGTCCGGCCGGGTGTGGGGAGCTGTGGGAAATGGGGTGACTCTCGCAGGCAACAATGTCCTAATGAAACTGCGGGGTTCGCGTTACAAACAGCAGCGAGTCGGCCCCATCAGCGGGGCCCGGAGAAATCCCTTATCAGTCCCATTCCTTATCCAGTTCCTGTGGGGTGTCCTGCAGCCCCATTCCAGGCGGGAATCCCTCCAGACAAACCTGCTGTCCGGAGCCAGGTGTTTCACACCACTGGAACAGAACCTTTCCAAGACCTGGGCAGTTTTTCCCCTTCCCAAGGACAGGGGTGGATGTTCTGTGGGTTCCTTGTCCTCCCACTCCTCAGCGGGACCAGGAATAGGGAAGGATTTAATTTTAATTTTGGCTTCTTGCAGTGTACGGGTGTGAGGCAGAGAGACTCCAGGCATTTTCACCTTGGTTTGCTACGGAAACAAAGCTGATTTTCTTTCATTTCTTCTCTCTTTACATCCCAAACTTTTCAGCCCCTGACCAGTTTCAGGGAAGTTGGGAAAAGGAATACTGATCTCAAAGATGCACATTTTGTCAGAAGAGATGATCAGGAGGAGAAAAGCAGCTTTATTACATAATCCTCACTGGACAGCAGGGAAGCCCCACAAAACACAAGCATTCCGCCTCTTATTTGACATCAGAAAATCCCATTATAAGGCATGAAATAATAGGGAAAAAATCATTATTTGTACTTGCGGAGCTAATCTGTTAAATTCTGTATAAACCTGAAGTTGCTGCTTTTCCATATAAAAAACGTCACGCTGAAAAGGGAGGTTGATTTCCTTTGTAATTTGAATATTTCTGCTTTGTTTTGTTAATTTTCCCTTGCTAAGAACAATTGCTGTGCCACGGTGTCACTTTTATATGGTAGGGTTTGAATTTGCTTGGCAGGATAGCCCAGGGCGAAGCAGTAAAAGGAGATTTTGAAATCCGATTGTGTGGGGAACACGATCAAGAGACCTGAAACAAGGGACAAAGTGCTACTGGGAGAGTCTCACTCCTGCTCGTCAGGGTAAGATCTTTGCAAAAAATTGCTTTTTTAATGTATTTTCAGTCATCCATCAAAGGTAGAGCATGGTTTTGTCAGAGGTTTTTTTTCGTTGTTGCTTTCTAAAATTTTTGAATATTTTTTAGATTATTTTTTCTCTGTGTGTTGAAAAAAAGTATCGTAGAGCACATAAGATAAAATTGCTTTAAAAGGTAGAGATTTCAGGCAAACCCTGTATTCTGAGGGAAGCTGTCCAGACCTCATTATGCACTGTGAAAGTTATTAATGATTCGTCATCTCCCTGTGGGATCTCAGCCGGGAAAAGCAGCAGGAGCAGCTCAGGAAGCAGGAGCAGAGGACGCCTGGGGGTTTTCCACTCCACCATCCAAGCCCTGCCTGGGAACAGATCCTGCTCATCCCACCCGCACCACGGCTCTTTCCTAATGGATCTCAGCTGTCAGGTAAAACCTTGGGAACGCTGTTGGAGCTAAACAAACCCACACAAGTCCCACTGCTTTGTTTCAGCTGAGCGAATTTGTTGTTAAAAACGGAAGATTACTGAAAACACGGAAAACTTCTGTGTGGTTTTGTACTCGGGAGCGATGGAGGAATCACCTGAGTTTTCCTGGCTTTTCTGCAGGTGGTTTTGGAGAGGATTCAGGCAGCGTGGAGGTGCCAGCCCTGCCTTCAGCTGCCCTGGGGTTTGGTGCTGAAGGATTCAGAAGAGGCTGCTCCACCTGGCAGGGAAGCCGAGGAACCTGGAGTAGGGATATTGTCCCGCCAGGAGTGTGGGCACTGTGGGAATCAAACGCTGAATACACTGATTTTCACCTAAAAACACTTGTGCCACCCCAGCCTTCCAGAGTCCACTGAAATCCATGGCTGAGAAAGCCTGGTTGGGAGCAGGAACTCCTGAGGACTCTCCCTCTGAAGGACAAAGGTTGTTCATGGAGCATTTTGACTGCTGCTGCCTGGGGCAGTCCTTCACCATTTCTGGATTTTCCAGGGAAAGGGGACAGTTTTTAAAGAGAAAACCTGATTTTGTTGACAAGCACGAGGGGGAAAACCAAAAGGGTGAGGGACTAGGGCCGGGTTTGCTCCCAGGTGAGCTCAGGCCGTGTTTGGCAAGGAAGGAGATATAGGTGAGGCTCAGACGTTGCTTGTGGCACATTATCCCCAAACGAAGCTGATTCATATTTGGAAATGATTTGGCTGCAGGCAGATAGTTTAGAGCACCATCTATTATGCAGATTCCTACCTAATTTTCTTGCCCAATTAGATCATTAAAATGCCTCGAGCAGTTGCGGCCTGCTCTTATTTTGCAGCTTTTCTGAGGAAAAGTCACCCTCTTTTCCTTACACAAACCTCGTCCCCACATTCCCTCCACACTGGGGTTTCTGGATGAGATTTGGGAGATGCAGAGATTGGGAGCTGTTTGAAAATTATTCTGATCAGAGGTTGCAAAAGGAGGTGGTGGCTTCGCTGCAGACTTTCCTGTGCCACATTCTTGTGGCTGCTTAACTCCGACTCCATAATTCTGCAGAGACATTAAATTGCCCCTTGTAGGAACTAAAAGCCCCACAGGGGCAGAGGTGTTTTCGGAGGTTTGGAATTAGGGAAGGCATTAATTGTAAATATTTTTTTGCCCGGCGCGTTCCTCCCTGCCGCAGTCCTTGAGCTCGGGCTCGCCTCCAAGAACCAGGTGCCGGTGACCTGAGCGCGGTGCCAGACAGAGCTGGCCCTGTTGCATAAACCAGAGTCCTGCGGCCAGAGCAGATTTCAGCAAGCGAGGAGGAGGGCGGGGAGTGGAGGACACGCTCTGTAATTGAGGATCAAAGCTCCTGGGTTCTGCCTCTCCATCCACACAGGAGCTGCTCCCTGCAAAGGGCAGCAGAGCTCCGGAGCATCCCGGTCCCGGCCGTGTTGGGGCACGTGGGCAGGTGAGTTCTGCTTTGTACAACCCCAGTTTTTCAGAGGAAAAGTCTTTCCTCGAACTCTCCTGGTGATGCATTTGATTTGGGAAGAGGCTCAGGTGTAACCTGATTTAGTAAAAACTGCGTGTAATGGGCAGAAATGGGATATTAATAAGGATACTGCTAAAAGTAATTATTAATATTTCTAACTACAGAAGCATTTGTTTAGCTCACCTGTCAGGAAGAAAAGATGTGGGGAAGATTTGGAAGCAAAATGTGTCTAAAAACTTTGGGAAATGGCTTTTTAGGGATAAAATCCCACTCTGTTTGGAGCTATGGAGTTAATTGTATGTAATTTCTGAGGGATAAATTTCTTTCTAAAATCTTGACACCGCCAGGAGTTCTTTATTTTCCAATTAAAAAGAAGGGAAATCAGAGTTGTTGGTTTGTTTCCTCTTATTTACCAAAGGACAGGAAGTACCAATAAGTGAAATAGCCCTGTTTTCCCTTTTCCTTTCCTTTTCCTTTCCTTTTCCTTTCCTTTTCCTTTCCAGTTCTGTGTCCTGCTGACGACATAATGGAACACTCAGTAACTATTAGCATTGATTTATTTCTTCTTTGAAATAAATCTGTGTTTATTACTGATCATTTTACATTTATACATTTTATATATATNGTGGTGTTCTCCATGCTCTCAGTTTGCACTTGGGATTTCCAGCAGCAACTGGAGCATGAGACATAAAATCCAGTGTGCAGTTGTAGAAATCAGCCTTGTGGCAAATTCTGTGTCAAAATCCACAGGTGGGGAAGGAGAGAGGGTTTAAAGTGATTTTTAATTCAGCTGCTCCAACAGAGTTTTGGGTAACCTTGTGCAAGGTGAAATCCTGGCAGAGTTTGGCCCGGGGAATGGAATTGCCACAACTCTTGGATGAAAAAAGATCTCACGGAGCCTCCTTGGCGAGCGACGGTGCAACGTAAGGGTCCCATTTCCATTATCCCATCCTTTATCCCACAGGAAGCTTTGGGAAGCTGTGGGGATGGATGTGAAGAGGAGCACCCCGAGCTATCTGTACTGGCTCTTCTGCCAGTTCGAGCTGATCACCTGCAGTTACCTGATGGAGCCCTGGGAGAAGGTGCTCTTCTACTCCTTCAACCTGGCCATGGCCGGCCTGCTGCTCTACACTGCCTACGTCTGCCTGGCTTTCCACCTCAGCTCGGCCTTCCAGCTCCTCTGGAGCTTCCTGGGAAACCCTCGGGAAAATGCTCTCTCTGTGGTGAAGTAACCACATCACCCTGACTTTGGGCTCGAAGAAGGGTTTCCCTGAACATCCCATTTTTGTCCAGGAGCAACAAACTCTGCTTTCCTCTCTCTTTGTGTTCTGCTCTGACAGCAAATTATTTTGCCAAAACAGCTCCAATCAATCCCTGTTTTCACTGTTTGCTTCTTCAAGAGCTTTCAATTTTAACGACTCTCTGGAATTACAGAGCTGGGATTGGGACAGGAACAACCCCCCTGAAGATTTTGTTATTCCAGGGGAAAGGAACAACCCCCCTGCAGATTTGTTATTCCAGGGAAAGCTGCTTGGACGTGGAGAGTTTTCATCTGGAGAAATGATACGGCGTGAATTTGTTCCTGTCTGCCAGAAGAGATGTGCACACACAAGTCCTGGACGAGTGGGAGCTGCTTCCCTGAGCTTGCTGGGTTTTTATGGAATGATTTCAGTATTTATTCAGTCTCCTTCATTGTTTTAGACAATGAATAACTTGACTGGTTCGTTATCATAATGCTGTTGATTCATTAAAAATGTGAGGATGTGCTGCTATGAAAATTTATGGTGAAATTCTCTGATTCTTGGCCTTTATAAAAACAGATCATTTTTGGTTTACTTTTAGAAGATGAGCAAATCATGTGTATCATATAGGGAACATGAAACTACAGACTCACTTGTGGTAGGGTTTCAGCTGAAAATAAACCCCTTAAAAATTTAAAAATTACAATGTCTCCTTTTTTCCTAACCCTTTATTCCCTACTTTTCACCTTTTACACTCCCCCTGTTGAGCAGCGTCTGAAACACGAAGCCCTGAGACTGTAAATAACGTGCTGGCTTTGGCTGTGACTGGGTTTGGCTGGAATTTGTTCCAAATTCCACGTCTTTTTAGCCTTAAAAACACAAGATTCCTGTGCTGCCAGCTTCCTACAGGAGCTGCACTGGGATGAGCTCGGGAATGAGAACTGGGGTTTGGAATCCTCAGGAGATGAAGGGAGCAGAGCAGGGCACACAGGGTGACACGAATCCACATTTCCCCACCCACGCTGAGGTGAGTTTTGTGACTTTTTCCAAGCTCCTGGAATGCCCTCTCCTTCCAGAGAATGGGGTGTTGCTGCAGGTGGCAACCCAGTGACTTAGGGAATGAGGCTGGGTCACAGGAGGCGACAAGACAAAGTGAGGACATGAATTATGTCACTTGTCACCTCAACACGAGATTCAGCTGCTTTCCCAGTTTATGATGAGGGGGAAATCAGGTAGGAGATGAAAATGATTTCTCTGGGAAAATGAGGGCAGCTGTGCTCAAACTCACAAGTCTTTTAACAGTGCCCAAGTATCTCCAAGTTTGTAAAAAAAATCTGTTTAATACTTTCAGATTTGAGTCCATCTGGATGTTTTATTAACGTAACATAATGGTTGTAAGTAGTAATCAGTGTAGATTTGCTTTCATGCTTGGTCTGTATATTATATTTACTGATATTTATCAATATAATTTGTATTTACTGATGTTTGGGAACAGAAGGGGGAACACCCAATGTTTTAATGATGTCACTCATTAGACTATTTATGGAGACAGTGATTTTTTTTCAGCCTGTCAGTCTCTAATGCAGAGAAATCCAGGCAGTACTTTGCACTACAGGTGCAAAACATCTGTTTCTCAATATGTAAATATCTGTTTCTCAAGATGTGCCTGGAAGTGAGGCCAGGGCAGGAGCAGGTCACTCTCAGTTCCAGCAGAGGACTCCACACGGACATCCCGAGCATTTCTGGACATTCAGGAATCCGACACCAGGCTGGAGGAGCAGGAACTTTGCCCTGGGCCTGTTTGTGTTTCTTGCTGCCCTCCCCACGTGGTGTTTGTGGTTGTCTCCAGGGCCTGGTGCCTCTTTTGCAGCGGCTGGGGTGGGATGGTGCCTGTGGAGCTGCTCTGCTCCCATCCCGAGATCCCAGCTGGGCTGGGGGAACGGGACAGAGCCAGGGAAGCACCAAAATCCAGCAGAGGAAACAAGGGGCCAAGTGGGAGCTGGACCTCCCCACAGTTCCTGGTGCATTTTCCTCCTCACACCCTTTTCCCCGCCTGTCCCAAGACTCCAGGATTGAAAGGATTACATCCAAATTCCAGCTGCCATTTGCGTTTCCAACCCTGTCTGCCTGGGCAGGTTCCTGCTGGAAGCACCAGGAGCCCGAGGATCTCCAGATTTGCCAGGTCAGGCCTGTGCAGGCTCAGCTGGGAATGGGATCAGGATCAAGCACGGCTGGAGCTGGGCCAGGAGAGGTTTAGGTTGGATACCATGAAAAGGTTCTTCCCCCAGAGGGTGCTGGGCACTGCCCAGGCTCCCCAGGGAATGGGCACGGCCCCGAGGCTGCCAGGGATGGACGGGGTGGGAATGTTGGGGTGGAACAGGCTGCTTCCACATTTCTCCACACTATTTTCCATCAGCAAAGTTTGTCCCAGCTCCACAGGCTGCAGAGTGGCCACAACACTTTAGGTTTTCTCACCTGATGCTAAATGTTCCAAGCCTAAATGAATGAATGCAAGGCTGAAGCGGGAAGTGTTTCAAGAGGAACAGGAAATGGGATGTTCCCTGCACACCCTTCTCCAAGGACACCAAGGTCAGCTGTGTGTGTCCAGGGGAAGTTCCTGTCCTGTGGCACTAAAAAAGGAATGCAAGGATGATGCTCAGCACCGTTCAGATCCCTGACATTTGAAAAGGAAACAATTAAAGTGCACAACTTAACCCATGCTGGCTCAGCAGGAGTGGGAACTAAAGAACAAAGTAAGAACCAGTTGCTAAAACCAAACTGCTCGTGCTGCTCCCCAGGAACCCTTGGATGGTTCCCGCCAGAACACATCCCGGTGGATTCCCAGCATCCTCACCGGAGGGATTATTATTGCAGGGCTTTCACACCTTATTTCCCATCAAACTTTAATCTGTGTTTTATCCACCCCAAGAGTTTACACTTCCCAAAGGCATTCAAGATGATTCTCTGTTCGTGAGGAATTTTACCCCCTCTGCTGCTGATCACTTCAGGAGTTTTTAGAAGCTTAAGAGAAGTTCTCGCTCCCTGGTGTTACTGCCACTGTTTTGCACTACAGCGTCTGCACTGTGCTTTATTTACAGCCACGTGTAATTGCAGTTCTTATCTTTGCTGTTCATTACCTGGCCTGAAAATCCTGCCTGTAAAATGAACCCGTCAGCACTTCCCGGCCCCTGCATCCCACATGACATTCCCATCCTGCAGAGATTTGGTTAGAGCAGGGCTGAGTTTCCAGCAGATCTGTTTGCTGCTCCAGAGCTGACCTTAAATTACTCCGTCCTGCTTGGCTGAAAGTTCCTGCTTCACTTTCCTGCTCAGCTGAAACTGCTTCATGCAACAGTTGAGTTCTAGTCTCCCTGTGACAGCAAATTCCTTCTTCCTCTCCTGCTGACATTTCCAGTACAGAGTGTAGTTATTACATAAAATAGGATATATTTAGATCGTTTTCTAGGTACTTTTTACAGGGATAAAGGTGAGAATTTGGAAGGTGAATGTTTCTTGAGGGGGCCAAGGCTCTGCCTCTTCCACCTCTTCCTCCTGCCAGAGCTCCTCTCGGGATGTGTCTATCTGGGAGTGCTGGAGCACCCAATGAATGTTTGATTTCTGCCCCTGCTCCAATCCCCTTTGGGATCACCACATAAAAACCCCACAGGAGAGCTGTGATCCACCTCAGGGAGCAGCTGGAACACCCACCTAAAACAGAGCCGTGCTGGCTTTGGGTGTAAATAAAGTGCAGGCAAACTGTTCCATAGTTATTAAAGAAAAAATTCTAAATCTACATTAAAAGAATTTGGTTTTGAGATGAAATAATCTGGGATCCTGGCAGAGCATAGGGAATTTCCTGGAGAAAAGGAGGCTCAGGGGGGCCCTTGTGGCTCTGCACAACTCCCTGACAGGAGGGGGCAGCCGGGGGGGTCGGGCTCTGCTCCTAGGGAACAGGGACAGGAGGAGAGGGAACGGCCTCAGGCTGGGCCAGGGGAGGGGCAGGGTGGATATTGGGAAAATTTCCTCATGGAAAGGGTGCTCAGGGGCTGCCCAGGGAGGTTTGGAGTCCCCATCCCTGGAGGTGCCCAAGGAAGGCCTGGAGGTGGCACTCAGAGCTCTGGGCTGGGGACAAGGTGGGGATCAGGCCCAGCTTGGATGTGATGATCCTGGAGGGCTTTTCCAACCTCAGGGATTCTGGAATTACACATCATGGGGGCTTCTCACTGCACCCCACCTGGCAGGGACACCTCTGGAAGCTTTATGTCCATAGCACAGGAAGTGCTTTGGCAAAGTCAAATCCAACCTGGAGAAAACCTGGAGCAGCTGCGAATCCCCACATTTCACAAAGCATTCCAACTCAGGCTGACCTTGTCAGAGAGTGGGAAAGGCAGCATTCCAGCCTCTTAAAACTCTGGATTATTTTCACTGAGATCATTCACCTTTTAAGGAAAAGTCTAAGCCAAGCCCAGGACTCCAAGCAACTCCAAGGTTTTCTCTTCTCCTGCATTCCTGCTGGATGAACCATGCCAAGCTCTCATCCCTTTGCACGAATTCATTGCAGCAGTTACAGGTTCAGAACTGCAGCCTTTCCTTCTCAGCCCTGCCCTACAAAAAGGCAGGAATTGAGGAAGAGCTCCAAGGGTTAATCACCACCCTTAGAGCACAAAGTCTCAGCAGGGTGTGCAAACAACACCAAATATTTCACAGCTTCAGGAGTCTCTCACTGAGCACAGATGAGTTTAAAATTGGCTTTCAAGACTTTTCAGTCCTTGTTGGGGATTTGTGTCATCCAAAATGGTTTCACTTTAGCAAGCTGAATGTTTAAATTGCACAAAATCCCTTCAGTTTCTTGCTTTACCATCAGGCTTCGGTTTTGTCATGGAACTGAAACCCTGGCAAGTTTTAAACTCCATTTCCTCTTTCTGACATGGCTTAACCACGTTCCCATCCTACGTTTAGGAGGAAATACAGGTTCTGACAGCAACAAGGTTCTTTGTTCCATGATTATGTCCTGGAATGAGCTACAGCAAACATTCCCACATCCCTCTGGACCCACCACAGGAGCCTCACTCCTTCATTTACCTGCTCTGGGAGCTGAAATACATGGCCCTGAGTGGAGATAAATCTCCTGCAGAAGGAGCAGTTTGCTGGCATTAAATCCTTCAACACCAAGTTCAAAGCAATTTTTGTCATATTTTTCCTTAGCTTGGTGTTATTTTAAATTTAAATATTAAGAACTGCACGGGCACAAAGAGTTTTCCCCGAGTTTTTAGCCACCTTTTCCTTGGAGCAGCTCTTGGGGCCATGCAGGAATAGTGACATCAGGTGGACTCTCATGTTCAGCACAGGCACATCCCGATTTTCCTATGGACACTCCTGCAGGAGAATGGGGAAGAGATGGGATTGTGTCCATCTCTGTCAATCCCTGATGGGAGGCAGGATGGAAATGGAGCCAGGCTCTTCCCAGTGGCATCCAGTGAAATGATGCCAAATCCCAAAAAACCAACAGAAGGAACCTGTACCCTTGTCTAACCTTTGATGGAAAACTTCCCGACACAACATTCCCCTGGAATTCCCTGTCTTGAAGCTACTTCCAAGAGTAAGAGGCTGAAACAACACTGATTCTGTTGGAAGTCCCCACCAGAGCAGTGTCTCAATTCCTCACCCTAGAAGCTCCCAAAACTGGCCCAGGAGCTGTCCCTGGAGTGCAGCCAAGGTCAGGCACCCGGCCTGAGGCCAAAAGTGTTTTCCTACAAATATTTCCCCTCAGCAACTTCCATCTGACCCATACTTGGGACCCCTGTGGTTACATCAGGCCATCCACTCACAGATTTCCAAAGCAGTGAAAGGTGAAATCATCACCTTAAGCTTTTCATCATCAGCATACATAAGACTTTTATCTAGGAAACAAAATCAAAAATGAGTGTTTGCATCCCCCCATTTTCTGTGTATTTTCCCCCTCAGTTATCCAGCTTTTGTGCTCCAAGGTCTGACTTACACAACACATTTTCTTTCTTCTTCTTACACAACCATTTTCTCTGAGCAAAACTCAATTCCAAAGTTCTGCACAGCTTCTCCCATGACTTTTCCAACTCAAAATTCATCAAGATCTGGGTGGAAAAGCATCATTAAGGAGTTCTGACTTAAAATCCTGAACAATTGCTGTTGCATAAAAGGATCTTTATGTGGCTCAGCTCAGAGATTTTCAGGAAGAGCTGCAGGGCACGTGGCAGCTTTTATCCATGTGATAAAATTCATCCCTTTTGTTAAATCACTTATCCAGTGCCAGTGAGAATATTGGCAAATATTAAATTTGCTGGACACCCCCTCAACCTCTTTGAGCTCCCAAAGGGAGCTGGAAACTTGAGAACCTACAAAGAGATCGAACTTGGGTTCTGGAGAGCTGCTCCAGCCAAACAAATCCCACAAAACCAAGCAACCCTTGGATTTGTGGCTTCTTTGCCCAGCAGCACAAGATCTTCCCAGACAAAACTCCTGCTGAAAGATCCATGAAAGCTTTTCCAGGCTGGCAGCAGAGCATGGAAACGTGGAAAGGAAGAGGGAGATCTCCAGAGACAAACAGGATGAGACAACACAGCCAATATCCAGCATTCCTGGGAGACTCCGTGAAGGAAAACAGGGAAGAGGAAAAGGATTGATCAACACAGCACAGGTTAAACCCATATTTTATTACTCCCCCTTCCCCTGCCATCAACAGGGAGTTCATTATTCTGTCCTCTTTGGGCTTGCAGAGTGAAATCTGATTTTAAAGTCAACTAAAAAATGATGGATCAAAGTATCTGCAGAGGTTTTTAATTGCTTATAGCCCATTTATTAATTCATTACTGTGCATGTTGCTCTTAATCCACTGATACAGGCATGGGATATAGTACAATATCCATCCCACTCCACAGCATTTTCCAGTCTTTCTGACCAAGGGCTTTCCAGGGAAGGTTTTTGTGTATAAGGGAACAGAAATTACAGTGTTGAGCTTCTCCACAATATGAATATATGGAATAATCCACCAATACCATAAAAGGCTTTACACCATTGTGCCAAAAAAATGGGGAAAACCTTCCCCACGGAAGAAATTAAAGCTGTAACAGTAGGTAGGGACTCTACCTAAAATCCAGCAAACTGGAATAAAATCTTTCCCTCTGGACATCTTTCCTTATTTTCTCCACTGCAGAAATTGCATGGAAAGAGCCCTCAGGGATGGGAGGAGCTTGTGGAACTTCTATTGCAATGCTTCCACCAGAAATTGAACTTTAAATGCTGATTCTCTGGAATATTATCCATAAAATATTAATTCCAGGCCATTATTTAGGGGTGCAGTGGGAGTTATGTCACTTTTCCTGGCCTTGTGATGGTTAATGATGGTTTGGGGAGTTTTTCCTCCCCAAGGGAGTATATATTGCATTGAAGGCACTGTCCTTACTCTGTCAGCATTTCTGCTCCCTCCCCTCCAGTGGCATCCTCGGAAATGTGGAGATCCTCCAGCATTTCAGCCAGGCTGATCCGTGGAGCTCCATCATCATCCGTGTCGCTCTCCACTGGAATATCTGCGTCTAAAAACACACACAAAAACCAGCTGAGCACAGAAAACAACCCCCAAAGCACCTGAGCAACCCCAAGGGAAAATGGGGAAAAAAAAAATAATCAAACCAACAAGCCCAAAACAACCAACAAACCACAAAACCAACAAACAAAAAATTCCTCCGAGAAACCCAACAGTCCCCTCATGGAAAAAAATGAATTCTGTATCAAATCCTTCACCCAGCAGAGATTTGGGTGCAGGAGGAAAGTTATTTTTCATGTTAAAAGCAAGGAAACAAAACCCATCAGGTGAAACACACCTGTAAAATACTTCACAGCATTTCTCCAGGCATGAGTAGTGTGGAGAATGCAAATAGAGAATTTCGGTGAAAATATTTTCCCTCACACATGAGTTAAACATGATTTAGTTACACTCAGTGAAGGAGTTAAAAAGGCCTTACTTCTGTAAATGTTGACATTCTTCCTGATGGTCTCATCCTCTTCCAGATCTTCCAGGAAGTCCTGGTATTGTCTGTAAAAGATGTGGGATGTACTCACTCACTTTCCCTTTGGATTTATGGAAATTTATGCGACAGAGTAAAACCACAGAAACAAAGCCCATCACACCTGACAGCATTCCCACATTTCCAACTCATTCTTGCTGCTGTTTTATCCTCACCTCTTAATTCCCAACTCATTTATCTCTAATTTTCTCCTTTTTTTCCACTCAGCTGGAGGTTATTTAGAAGCTGCTGCTGCTGGAGCAGCTTTGTCACTGAACAAACCCCTGACAAGGGCAGCAGATACTGAACCTTTCATCGTCTGTGTCCGTGGCTTCCCTGTCCCTTTCCAGCTCCTTCAGCCTCCAGTTCCGGCGGCGCTGCCGCTTGCTGCGGTCGTAGCTCTTCTTGATCAGCACCTGCAGGGAAAAGCAGCCTCTTTTTCCACCTCCCCAAATCCCAAATCAGCACCCAAACCCACACTTGGGCATCTCAAATCAGCTGGGCTGGCACTCAGCAGTATTATACTGAATTTATAGGGAATTTGTCGTGTTTCCAAACACTTGGAAAATGTTACCTGAAGAGACAAGCACACACGGGAGTTATAAAACAGTTTTTAACCACCCAGTGATTGGTAACTGGAACAAAACCAGCAATAAATGTGTTATTTAACCACGGTAATAGGAAAAAAACCCCAACAATAAATGCATTATTTAACCATCACTCAAATATTTAAGAAAATAATCCTTTCCTTAAAGATCAGATGGTCCTCAAATTGCACTGTTGATATCCTCTCTTCCTTCACGCACTGTTCATTATAAAATCACATTCCCTCCTAGCCCTGGGTAATGGAGAGAACTCTGTACAGAGAAAGGGATTTTCTTACCACGTCAGGAATATGTTGAGGGTTCATCTTGTTGGCAAATTCATCATTTAAGTTGCAGTTGGCCAAGTCGAACCTAAAATAAAACCAGGGTTTCTATCCTGCTCTATAAAAACCCTGACCTCAGTGTATCACATTTGTATTAAAGGGCAGCACAGAGCAAGGTGCAGCTCCTGAGGAAGATAAGAATTTCCAGATGAAGGCAAACAAATAAAAATCCACATTAATGTGCAGCTTTTGTAAGTCTGAGCAGCTGCTGTTCCCAAATCCTGTTCTGCTGTCACTTCTCAGCCTCTGGAATCCAAATTGCAACATCCAGTGAGGTTCTGCTGGGCTCACAATATTGACGTTTAAACCTTTTTAAGCATCACCTAATTTGCCTAATCTTACAAAAATTTCACATTTGTTTTCACTGTATATGATATTCATTACCAGACAAATAATTAATTGGTATTTTAAAAATCCTTCCCATCTATTTGTGCCTAAATTGTGATTCCAAGCTGCACTCTGAAGGCAATGCCCCAGGCTCTCTTATTTCTAGCAATTTTCACAGGAAAACTCCTGCTAGAAAAAGAGATTTCCTGGATTAGGCCCAGGATGATTCCACCCCTTTTGCTGCTTTCATTTTGAAATCAGAACAGTTCAACACCTTCTTGATAACACGTGAATTCAGTCATTAAATAATCATTTAACAGAAGTTTCAGAAAAGAAGAACAGACCCCAAGACCAGGTCCCCAGGATTCAGGATGTGCCCCAGGTGAGTACAGCAGAAGTATTGATGATCCGTGTCCAGCTCCGAGGTTTTCCTGACCCAGGCTTCAGCCAGAGTGTGCTTTGGGAATGGAAAATAAAACATTCCTTAACCAAACCCAGCTTAACCCCAACATCTGCACTGATTTAAACTCCACTTGTCATTAAACTTGTGTTGCTGCACCAAATATCCAATGTGTTCCTTGCTGCTCCTCATTTCTCATCTTTACAGAGGCAAGGAAAGGAAAATGCCAACTCCCAGGAATTCCCAGAAGGCTGTTTCTATAACTAGACAAATATTTTAGCTTCTAACTGAGAAGATTCATTAATTCTGATTAAAAAGAAATACTTCAACAAAACCAATTCAGTAATTAAAGAGTCACAAAGTTAAAATGAAATATTTCAATACCCAATAACAAGCAGAGTCTAAACTCTTCAAGAAGAATTTCTGGAAGTGGAATTCGCATCCTGCCTGTGCCATTCCCAAACCAAATGGTCCACAGGGTCCCAAGAAAAGCTTTTGCCAGTGGCAAGATCCAGAACAGCGCAGTCTGACTGTGCCAGGCAGATCCAGATCATGAATTCAGCTGAGCAGAAGGCCCAAACATGAATTAAGTAGAGAAATTCTCACCTTGTTTGATCGAGCCCCTGCCCCAGCACCTTTTTTCTTCTCGTGGACCCTGTTGATATCCATGATGATGAATTCCTCCAGCTGCTTGGGGTGGAACAGGCTGTTGAAGGGGTGACGCCAGTAGGTGTTTCCATCGATTTCAGCGACTGGAAAATGATCAGGGAGAGAATTTCTTGTGAAAAAAGAACCACTGACCAAAATGAAGGCAATTGCAGGACACATTTTGTCCATCACTGTAACACAATTTTTTAGGACACAACCCATAAGAGCAGCAGATCTTTGACAGCCTTTAGTCAAAGGAATCATTCCCTGGATCCACCCTTTTAGAGGGATTCTGCTGGCTGAGCTCACCAGCACACACCAAGTAAAGCACAGAACTTCTGGAAGTGGATAAAAATTTAATCCAGATGCCATCTAATTGTAGAGGAATAAACCTGACACATGTAAATGCTTAGCAGAGACGGGAAACATCCAGGAACTCAATACTGAGCCTGCACATTTTGCCCAGGATCCTACGGAAATCAAGCTTGGAGAATTATGTCTTAGTTCACTATTAAACTTTTACTGTACAGATAAATTTAACAACATTAAGGTCCAAAAATCCAAGATTTTGTGGAAACAAACAAACAGCAATTGTGCCAGCAGAACAATCAGGTGCTGAGAAGAAGCCCACACTTACTCTGCAGAGTTCTGGGGTCGATGAGGTGGATGGTGCTGGTCACTCTGATGCACACACAGATCTGGCTCATGTTCCCCAGACTCTGTGCCAGCTTTGGTGACAGACACACAACGTTGTCCTGCAAACCAACACAAAATAATTTACATTCCTATTTCAATAATTTTTAACCAAGTCTTTAGAAAAGACCGAAATAAAATTTTAAACTTTGTATTTTTATTTTTCTAGCCAATATCCCCCAATAACGTCTGCATGTCCCATGCAGATCCCTCCCCACCCACCAAACCCCACAATCTGGCCTCCATCTCCAAATCCCAACTCTTCCCACTTCCCCCAACACCCTGAGGATGAAGCAGAGGGAAGATACCTTGCATATGGGAACGATTTCCACAGAGAAAGTGCTTTTGTAGTTGTAGACGTTACTGTGAATGTCATGGGAGATCAAACGTTGGGATGATTTGGATCTGTAAAACATGAAAATAGAGTTTTCAGGAAACAAGAGAGACATCACCTGAAACAGGAGATCCTTGGAACAAAGTGTCTGTGCTACAAATGCAAATATTAAGGAAATAGAGGTAAATTTTACCATGGCTACGTGGAAAACATGGGACTTTTGTAGAAGGGATTTTATCTGTTTTGATTAAAATACAGATTCCTTACACTCGCACTTACAACATTATTTTAAAAGGAAGGATTTAAGACACTTCCCCAGAGCTTGTGAGTACTCAAGGCAATAAACAGGAGTGCTGTACCTGGATGGAACCGTACACTGAAGGAAATCCACCATCTTCTGCGCGTGTTGCTTGGAAGAGTAATAAAAATCCAGGCCGTCTGAAAAGAAAGGAAAGTTTGATGAACAACTCCATCTCCAGCACTGTGGGATTTTATCAAACACAGTTCATAGGCTCATCAGCACACACACGTGAAAACATCCATCATAAATCCAGGTTATTCTGCCTCCAGACCAACAAAGGCACCCACTCACCGTGGATTTCTTTGATCCTTAGTGTGTTTTGATGGAGCCTGTGCTTTAAAATCAGCTGCTCCAAATAGTAAAAAGTCTTCTTGTGCACAGTCTAAAACCAAACACAAAACTATCAAGGTTATTTGAGAACCATCAAGTGCAAAGCAGGATCTCTGAAGAATAAACATTTGTTTGAAGAGATCATCTAGAGAAGGAGCATCCAAGTAAACAAAAAGATTTCAGAGTGCTCTACTTATACCAAATTATTTAAAGCTTCCATTTCTCATTTTTGTGTTGCTAGAAAGATTTATTTCCTTTAAAGAAGATTTAAATGTTCGTCTCACTGTTTCCAAGCTACCTTAAAATACAGGAGGGTATTCAGTTATCCACACAAGATCCTCCTGCCAGCATCATTTTAAAGAACATTAATACTGGACAGCAGAAAGTTCTTCTAAACTGAGTAAGAAAAAATCCAATAATCTTGAACACAAACATATCCCTGTGGCTAAGTGTGAGCACACTTTTGTCTGAGAAATCCAGAAAACCACCCAATTCTTTGCCTGCTTGTTCAAATAAAAATTCAGTTTTTCCTTTACCTTTTGCCTGACTTGCACTACAGCTTTCCAGAAGTCCTTGGCTTCAATCCTGTGGCAGTCTTCACACATCTGAGACTGAACAACGTATTCCACCACAAACACCTGCTGCAGAACTGCCCCGTTTATCACCTGCAAAACAGAAGTGTTCAAGGTTTCAGCTACATTTGGGTCACAAATAACTGCAGTATTTTCCAAGCTTTACTGGAACAGACGATAATTTTCTTCATTCTGATGAATGGCACTTTAATGACAAAATTTAGGCAGGATGAAATCTAATAATAAGAAGAATAGTAATTAAAAGATCCTGTTGTTTGCCATGAAAGATTTTTAAAAGCCACAGGGAGAATGTTGTGCTCCAGTTACCTCTTTCTGAACAGTCAATTTGAGCTTCAGCCTCTTGGAATGTGGTTCTGTCCAAATGAAACCTGCATCAATCAGCCGGACCTGCCCGTGGGGAAGGACAAGAGCTCAGCAAACCCAGCTTCAACTCCACAAACACAAACTTATGGTTCAGAAAACAAGTGAAGAACTGAAAAATCTTAATTAAAAATATATGTATTAATATCCCAAATCCAGTTAATAAAGCTTAGCTAGAACATGGAGGTTGATCGACATAAAATAAAGGTGCTCAATCTCAGGTCTTTCCCTCTAATAATACTCTGAACCTAAGAGAGGTTTTATTCAACTTAAACATGTGAATTTAATTTAATCTATATACAGACCTCTGCAACCCTTTTCCATATCATCATAAACCAGTGAGAACAAGTATTGCATAAATAATTTCTAAAATGTCCAAAAAACCTCTGAAATGAAGGTACATTAAAAACACATCAGCTTCCCTCAGTTCATTCTGCTCAGCTCCCATCTCTACTGCAACAACCATGAACATGCTGTGAAATCCCAGCAGGATCAGCTTCTCACCTTGCTCAGGGAAGCTTTGATTTTCTTCAGACACAAAGCCAGGAGCTCTCTCGATTCCAAGGCACACTGGATCCAGGTTCCTGGAGGCTGGAGATACCTGGGACACAGGGAGCATTTTACAGCACGTGGAAGCTGCTTGAGCACATTAAATCACTCCAAGGATGAGCAGCTATTTCCAAAGCTTTCCGTTTAATAACAGCAATGCAGCTACAACTTCTGGAATCACAGAATATCATGGAAAAGTGTCTAAGATGACTGAGCTCATTCCCCCAGCACTGCCAAGGCCACCACTAAACCACATCCCCAAATACCACGTCCACAGGGCTTTTAAATCCCTGCAGAGATGGGGACTCCACCACTGCCCAGGGCCGGACGACCTTTTCCAGAATAAATTATTCTCAATATTCAACCTAAACGTTCCCTGGCTGCCCTCTCCTGTCAGGGAATTATAGAGAGCCAGAAGGTTCCCCCTGAGCCTCCTTTTCCCCGGGCTGAGCCCCCCCAGCTCCTCCTCACCAGAATTGTGCGCTTTTGCCTCCCTAAACCCCGAGACCGATGCATTCCAAGTGCATTCCAAGGGCGTTTGGCTGCCATCCCCAGCAACTTCGCGGCTCCTCACCTCTCGCACTGCTTGCAGAAGTGCACCGTGCCCTGCTTGGGGATGCCCTCGGTGATGTCCACCTGCGCCCGCAGGCAGCCCACGCACATGTTGGCCGGGTTGGGCGGGATGGGGACGCCGCACTGGCAGCACAGGCTGGGACACAGGGACAGAGG
>VZTD01001799.1:212258-245283 GCA_013397725.1 Rhagologus leucostigma
GGAAGCGATGAGGGAGCCTGAGGGGATCGTGAGGGAACTGTGAGGGAACGTGGAAAGGGCTGTTAGGGGGCCATGCAGAGACGTGAGGGAGCCATGGGGGAACCATGAGAGGGCCGTGGTGGAGCCGCCATGGAGAAGCGGGCGGGAACCGTGAGGGAGCCATGGAGGAGCCCTGAAAAAGGCGGGAAAGGGCCGTGAGGGAGCCATGGGGAGGCGGGCGGGAATCGTGAAGGACCTACTGTGTTACAATTCATTAATTAAGAAGTAAGTGATACTTTGATTTACAAGGAGGAGCTGGTACAACCCGTTCGGTTTATATTCCATTTGTCATGTACCATAACCACCCTTTGGAAAAGAGGAACCGCCGTGGCAGGGGGTCAGAATTAAATGACCATTAAGGTTGTTTCCAACCCAGACCATTCTGTGATTGGGTGATTCTGTGATACCAAGGTTTGTTTGTGGATTAGCATTTGTTTACTGCAGGTTACGCTGGAGAAAAGTAAAGCTGAATTGCATCAACACGTTATGTGCCGTTTATTTAGTGTGGTAATATCCCGATGGAAACGAAGAGTTCTTTCACTCAAGGACTGAAAAATCACAGCCTGTCAAGCTGTCTGCCGTGTTTTTAATTCTTTGGCACATTTTTCCTTGGTGGGCTGCTTGTCTTTACACACTGTTCCTCACTTCTGCTCCTTTGAAATTAAGTTTCTTTGCAGACCTCTCTGGAGACTCACTAAGGACCATATTATTAAAAACAATGAAAGGAAAAAGCAAAATTTAAAAAAATTCAGTTTCCCTGCACTGAAGTTTTGTTTCAGAACCTCTGCTACACAGAGGGTGTTACATAGTTTTTACTTTAAAGCCCCGATGAATCACTCGATCTTTGATTTCTTTGATTTAGCAAATAAAACACTTCCAGGCTGGCATTTGGAGAGTCTGGCGTTGGGAGAGGGGTAGGACAAAGCCTGTCTTTTATGGAAGCCACATCTTTGAAGTCACTGGAAGGAGAATTCCTGATAATGCTTGAAAAGTTTCCATTGCAGATTCATTTTCAACTGCAGGTCTTTCTGCCTATTTTTGGTGCAAATATATCAAAGCCCACCTCAGCTCAAGGCACAGCCTCAGTTAATATCAGAACTGGGTTCTTTGTAGTCACCAAGGTACTTTGTATTTCCTCTGCAAGCTCTGGTTGTCCTATGGCTTTCCTGGAAAATTTGTGGGTTTTAAATTGTGCTACAACCACTTCTGAAGAATTTTATATCTTTGCACAAAATAAACAAGGTAAAAAGCAAAGCAGCCCGAATCTCACCCCTAGTGAAAGACATGTTAGTTTGCAGTGATTTTTATGTGTTTTTCAGTAAGTATTAAGTGTTACATTGGTTTTATATAGGAGTTTTCTGCCTCTACTGCTGTATTCTTTCACAGCATTTAAAGGATCTCTGTGATAGGCAAGGACAGCAAGCACACCATTTAAATATAGGTTAAATTTAAACATTTAACCCCATTTAAAAACAGATTTTAATATAGATTTGCTCTCAGGCTTGTTTGCAGCTGGCTGCGCCCTCAAGAAAGTACCTGTAGGTGTTTTTGGGAAGGCTCAAGTACCAAGGCCAGAAAAGCCAGGAGAGTGTTTACCAGTGCTGACAGCTCCCAGTAGTTTCATTTTCAGTAGGAATGTCCGTTAGAACAACAGAATGGGAAATTGATGGAAAGATTCCTGTGATTAATTTAACAGACACCTGAGGTCACTATTCCCTCACATAAACAGGATCCAGGAAAGGAGGTGCTGAAGCTGCCCGAGGAGCTCCTGGGACCTCTCCTCCGGTTGGAGCTGCTCTGACTTTCCCAAAAAGGGTTTGTTCTGGGCTGCTGTTTTCATTACCTGTGCTCATTTCAATATAGAACTCCTAGGAATTTAGGAACAGGACCAAACACAGTGTTTTGCACTTTTTTTTCACTATTCACTCTCAAATAAATTTGGAATTTAGAACAGTGTGCACAGCACCTCCATGTCACAAACAATAAAAATATCCTCATTTAACTGTAGGATTTTAGCAACAGCATCTGGATGGAAGCAGGGGAAGGGCTGTGCAATGACAATAAAACACCTTTATGACTTTTACTGGTGCCCAGTTTAGTTTTCAGGAGGATCCTGGTGACACCCAGTCTGTATTTTTAGCTGTTGAGGTCCTCAGCGTTCACACATTCCTGACAGTTTTGCTCCTCTTGCTATTGCATCAAGTCATGATTTGGAGGAACGGAGCAGCTTCCATTCAGATAACAGAAGAGTCACCAGGATTCAGAGAGGGGAGCTAAAGGCAGGGCTTTTTAAGGGAGCTGTTTTGGGATCCGGGGTGGAGGCAGCAGCTCCCAGTGCCACCAGAGACATTCTTGAGCAGGAACAGACTGTGCCTGGCCTGTGTGTGGGGTGGCAACTCCCAGATTTATTCCAGGATCTAGCTCCCAGTTTGGTTGTAACCAGACATCACCAAGTGGTCTATTCCTTTGAGAAAGCAGGGCTCTCCTTGCTTTTCATGGACTGCAGCTGGGAAGTTGCAAACTGATAATTTCAGCAAGGCAGCGCACACAGAGCTGGGCCTCGGCTGCTGCCTCAGCTTGTCCTCTGTGTCTGAACGGGAGGAATAACATTCCCTGATTCCACGGGGACACGGCACTTCCAGGGGCTGCTCGCCGTGAGTTCACCTGCACTAAATTTACTGGGATAATGCTCCAGTTATTTTCCAGTTCTTGCCTATTTCTTCAGTCCTTGTGAGGAATCCAATTAGCGATCCAATTTATAGTGCGAGCCATGAGCGTTATCACTGCTGCACTTCAGAGGCAGGAACAAGGGGAGCCAGAACAACTCCTTTAAAACAGCTTTGTGACAGGGATCGGGATATTGTGACATTCCACTTTCAGCTGATGGAGATGAAACTGTGTTGCATCACCAGCTTTAATGAGCGTTGTCACAGCACAAATTCCTGTGGGTTGGCTTCCTTTTCATGGGTGCGTGAAACTTGCACGTAAAACGTGTTGGATGCAGTGCAGGGATACCTCTGGAAGTGCTGCCTGTGTCAGCAGAGGGGGATAATTCCCAGCCCTGCTGAGGCAGCTGGGAATAGCTGGATGCTCGGTGTGCCAGGGGCAGAGCTGCTGGGTTTGTGTGCTCAGGGGAACAGTGGATGCACACATTTGGTGCTGAAGGACATCCTCTGCTTCCCAAATCCCTGGAACCTTTTACAAGCCACCACTGTGTCTGTCACGGGCTTACAAACAGTGGAATTTTTTCTTAGTAGCCTTTATAAACCAAAATAACCCAAACCATACTGAGCTGCTCAAACAAGGAGACATCCCAGATTAATGACATTAGGTTTAGATTGGATATGAGGGAGAAATTGTTCTCTGTGAGGCTGTGGCACAGATTGCCCAGAGAAGCCATGGCTGCCCCTGGATCCCTGGAAGTGTCCAAGGCCAGGTTGGACACGGCTTGGAGCAGCCTGGGAGAGTGGAAGGGGTAGGATGAGATGGGATTTCATTTCCTTTCCAACCCAAACCGTTCTGGGATTCTATGAAATTGGACCTTCTGGGTATTGCAAGGGAAAATCCTCCTGTGGTAACTCAAACGTCACAGCTTAATCTTCCTTCATAACCACGGGCAGCCGTGGCAAAGGTTTCACTTTACGGCAAAGCATGGACCCGAGCCAGGAGGTGTTGCTTTGGTCCTGGTGTGTTTGTTACCAGGCTGCACTAGGCCTGAACCTCACACTAAGAAATAATTGTTTTAAAAAGGTAAATATTTGCTCATCAGAACATGAGAGGGACCTGAGGATGATTGTACAGGAGCTGTTTGCTTTCCCCTTGCCTTTGGTAATCTTCTGTGTCCCAGATAAAACATCTCATCCCCTTAAAGGAATCCTGGTGAGAGGGTGGGGTGAGCTGAGAGCTGCTGGGAAAGGGTCCACACCAGTGTCAAGTGTGGACATCAGGAGAGGTTCAGGTTGGATATCGGGAAGAATTCCTTCACTGAAGGAGTGGTTCAGCATTGGAATGGACTGCCCAGGGTAGTGGTGAGGTCACATCCCTGGAGTGTTCGAACAACGCTGGATGTGGCACTTTGGGATGTGGTTTAGTGGGTTGAAGGTTGGACTTGATGATCTTGGAGATCTTTTCCAACCTCAATGATTCTATAATTCTGTGATCATGAAAATGAGTGTATTTTTCACAGAATTTACATTTTCACTTTGAGTTCTCTGATGAGAGAGCACGAGAAGAGTGATATGCAGGTAAAAATATTTTGCACATTATGCCTGTTCAAAAGCTGTATGTAAAAATTATGGGTAGAGTTGACATTTCCTAGGCTTCCTGACTTTCCTTGCATCACTCTGGCTGGCTGGAGACAAAACCAGGGAAAATGCCAAAAATACAGTTCAGTGACTGAAGATTGCTTAGTCAGGGAAGGAAAACATGGAAAAGGGAGCAGGAGGAGGAGGAGGAGGAGGACAGGGACACTCTGTCCACTCAGGCTTCTCCAGACCACTGGGACATTTTAGCATTAAGCGTCTTCCCAGTGGTAACCTAGGATGTGCTGAAATAAACGGAATCTGCTAAATGAAATGACAATTAGCTCCTTCTTCTTAATTATTCATTGTTTTCTCTTGCTTGCTCCAGTCCTCTCTGATGGCATGTGCATTTTACAATTATCCAGCGAGATAAATTCCCAGGGGGAGATGTCGCAATTGTCGTGGGATGGATCTCTCTTCCCACCGTTCCCACCTTGCTGGCACAGGCGCGACACGGAGCGCTGACACATCCCTGGGAAAAGGTGCCTGTGCAGGTGTTGCTCAGCCAGAGCATTGCAAAACCAGGACTTACTGTATGGGCAAGGGAGTGGAAACTTCCCGAGCTGATCCCAGTGCTGCAGCTCATTATTTATTTAGCAGCATCTGCGTTTCTATGAAAGGTGATCCCAGTGATGCTCCTTTGGCAATTGAGGGTTCCTTGGGGAAAAGAGGCCGCGGAGCCAGGGCTGCTGCAAGGGGCTGTTTCAGTGCCCGAGTCCTGGGATGGATGGATGGAGGGGATTGGAGAGGATGGATTTGGGTTGGAAGGGACCTTAAAGATCACCCAGTGCCACCCCCTGCCATGGGGACACCTTCCACTATCCCAGGGTGCTCCAAGCCTCATCCAACCTTGGACCCTTCCAGGGGTGGATCAGCCACTGTTTCTCTGGGCACCCCGTGCCAGGGTCTCCCACCCTCCCAGGGAAGGATTTCTCCCTAATATCCAGTTCTGATACTGAACTGGGTGTGGGGCTCTGAGCTATTTTGGTGTCACTAAAATACATCAGTGATAAGGAAGAGCTTTGGGATACCAAAATTAGCTGAAATTTGGATACCAGTTACCTCAGATTATTGGATAGCACAGGAGGCATCTGTAGCCAGCTGTGGAAGGTTTGGGCACAGGCAGAAAACTGGAATTTTTTGATGTGTCTCCACAGCAAGCCTGAGGCAGCACGGACTGCTGGGTGTGGGTACCCACACCTCAGCACCAGTCTGATTTCTCTTGAGTTCACCTTCAATTCTCAGGTGGGGAGAAATATTGGAAAGGGAAACCAAAAGCGTGTGGAGAAAACTTCTTGGGATGTATTCTTTACCTGGAGTGAAATGCCAGACCTGTCCCAAACATCCCCGGAGCAAGGCATCGTCGTGTCCAGAGCTGGATGTGTTGGGTTGCTTTGCAGCATCTTTTTTTGAGCTGTTCCTTCATAAATCACTCAATCTCTGTGCATTTGGCAGATAATTACTGCCTCAGTGAGGCTTCTGTCTTGTGCAATTGGTGGCTGTGGAAAATGCAAGGAACTGATGGAAGCCCTTTCCTCTGCCAGCCTGATGGGCGAGGCTGTTGCACCCCATCTTTAATTACAGTGCCGCAATCCCGTTCCAACCCTTTCCGTGTCAGGCTGCTTTATCCTGAGCCTGGCCTCGTTTCGTGTCAGATTCTCCATGATGAACATTTTACCTGCATTTTCTCCTCCTGTTCATTTTTTTGTTAGCACCTACAGCTGCTAAAAATTCGCAGAGTGTAACTCATCCTTGAGTATGACCTTGAAATAAAGAGGTATTTCTGATCCACTCCATGATTACAAAGCAAAGATAGGAGCTGCCAGGAAAAATAACGGGAGCAGCACCCTGGCTGACAATGGATCTATTCCTGACCCTGCCACAATTTACCTTCATTTCCTCCCTCTTTGCTCAGCCATTGTAAGAAAAGCAGAATCTGATTTTCTTCATATGGATTTGCCAGATTCACCCTATTTTCCATCGTGTGGATATTTCCCCTCTCCTCTTTGTCCTGGTTCCTGACTTTTTCCTCTTGCCTGAGCACATTCCAGCGCTGAGATCCTTATTTTGATACAAAAGGTTTGTGTGCATGGTTTTAATTTCACTTTTAAACCCAGACTAATGTGTGTTGGTAATTGATGAGGGCTGTAATTTATATTAGGCCACATAAAGCAATTTCCATAGCCTATTTTGAGCTTGGAGCTCCTTATTCCAACAAAAAGGAGGCCTTGGTTATCCTGGCTGCACTGAAACCCCAGGATCAGCAGAGTTTATCAGCTCTTACCTGTCCTGATGGAGCAACTGCTGAAATCAGGGTGGGGCAGGCAGGGATGATGACAAGTGGGAATTCTCGGAGTTAATTCTTACCTCCACCCGTGAATCAGAGCCTTCCAGCCAGGGAGTTCCTGTGGAAGTCGCCTGGAGAGATTCTCAGGATTTGGGCTCCTCCAATTCAGGCAAAAGTTTGCTTATTCGAGGGACGGCGAAGGACAGAGTTGTTCATGCTTTGAAGCAAGGGGCTTTGTTGAGCGCAGGCTGAGTTTTCCCTGCTGTGTGTAAGGACAGAGAGTGAAGAGGAGCCCATTTCCTTTTGTCTTTTCCTGGTGGAGTTGTGGGACAAGCTCACATCCAGCCTTTGCAGCACCTCAGGAGGCATCAGGCCTCCTCCGTCAGCTCACAAACACTGAATTTTCAGTTTCCTGGGATTATTTTCCCAGAACATTTCATTAATCTCAGCTCCTTGATTCCCTTGACTACAACAAGTTTGCAGCAGAGCTGCTGGGGGTGGTTTGATGTGGTTTAGGAGCTGGGCATCTGCACTTCAGGAGGAGTCCAGCTTTGCTCCTGACTTCTCAGTTTTTCAGTTTGTGCTAGGATTTCAGGATTCAGCTGTTGTTCGGTGTTTGAGGAAAAAATAATTGAAATTATTTGTGTAGGGGTGAGAGGACAGCTCTGCTTTTGCTGCAGTGCTGAGTATTGATCATCCTGTGTGATTAAGAGGAAGTTATTCCACATTCAGTAATATTTCATTTGCAAATTACCCTGTTCTGCTTTAATTTCAGTGCTCAGCCTGGCACGTGGCCACTTGTCCGTGTCTGTGCCCTGGGGTGCAGCAATTCGTCTGTGAGAATCGTCCCAATTTTGGCTCTCACTGGTGCTGCACAAGTGTAATTTGCTGTTCATGTGGTTCTGCTGACTCTTCTACACCTGCTGGGCTTCTTTTTTCATGGCTTAAGTAGTTGTGTGGATTTTTTCCCTGACTTCCAAATAATTAGGGAATGAAATTTAGAAGTGGAGCATCCAAAGTAAGAATTTTAAATTATGACTGAATCGCAGCGATGAGAAAACCTTAAAAAAAGAAGAAAAAAGGCACTTGTTTAAGATTTCAAAATTTCATAAGCACAGGAATATTTCCTGGAATTCCCTGTAAAGTGGACACTCAGATGTGCAGGGGCACTGGTGGTGATCCTGATCCCTGTGTTCCCTGGGGAACAGCACAAGGGGAAAGGTCCTTGGGAAGCTGTTTTTAATAGTTTTGGGTGAAAGCTGCCCGCAGGGGCCTCGGGAGGAAAGTTCTGGAGGTTCACGGTCTGGGCACGTTGATGTGTTGTGGCCCTCAGTAATGGATTTGGGAGGTGATCCATGAAATTGGCCAGGAAACCTTTATGGCAGGATAAATGCGAGCTCTGATTAGATGGAATTAAGAAAATGAGTTTTAAACAAGAGGTGTATGGTGCTGGCCAGCTGAGCCCCAACATTTCCCATCCCTTAAATTAATGGGGCATTTGTACTTTCAGGGTCAATGCAGCTGGAATTGGATCATCTCCTGTTCTGCTTTTGTTCCAGTTTTCACTGCTGGATTATTGGTTCTGTTTGCTCTTTTCATTTGGCTTTTTTTTTGGTGTGAAAACTTCCAGCTGCTGTGCTCAGCCTGCGCTACAATTAGCACAGTGGAGCAATTAACTACAATTAACATGGAGCAATAATGAAGCAGGAGAAAAGAGTGTTCCATGAAGAGCCTGACATCATATCCCTCACAACAGAGCTGTCACCCATCTACTGGGCATACTGGTGTTGCTGGGAGCTCCAAAATTCCACCCTCCCACCTTAGTGGGCAGCTGTGATCCCATGGAAACCTCTTCCCATTGTCCAGAAATGGTTTCATCCCCAGGGAAAAGGATTTTGGAGCTGGAACAGCTTTCTAAGCTGTGCTGTGGTCTCAAGCTGTCGAAAGTGTTATCTCACCTCCTCTCTCTTTTAGCTCGGGAAAAAAATGCTTGTGTTCCCTTCTGAGTGCCAAAAATCCTCTGAAGTGTCCCTCTGGAACCCACTGACTTGGAATATTAAGTAGGGAGAATTATTCCAGCTTTTCTGGTAGCAAGGAGAAGTGAAAAGGGGCAGGGGGAAATCTCAAAAGGTTTTTCTCAGAGGTTGTTTGCAGCTGTTCTTTTCCTTCCTAGTAAATACATCTTGCCTAAAACCTTTAAAATTTAGTAAAGAAGCTGAAGAATTCGCAGAAAAAATGGGTTTTCACTCGACCGAGGCTGCAGGGACCCTCCCAAAAAGCACCTGCTGCTGTTTTGCTGCCGCTTCCTGCACCTCCCAAAGCCAAACGCAGTGAACAGGCACAATAAGGAAGAGAAGTGCTTTGCATGGCTCCCACCATGGGAGGGCAATGGGAACCCTGAACAAAGCCCTCCCCCGTTCTGTTTGCCAGCTGGAATGTTTAAAGAGCAATATCCCATCGGGCGTGTGCTCCTGGAGATAGGAGCTCCAGCCTTCGCATTCCTGAGAAAAACTGCTTCTCCTTGTGCTCCAAAAGTCGTGTTTGGTGGCGTGGGGAAGAAATCAACTTTTTAAGGAATTAAAAAATAACGGGAACAGGGCTGATGAGGAGGTGCCCTGGCACTCACACCATCACATTATCTAGATGAGCAGAATCTTTGGAGATAGAATTTGTACCAGCTTGCTAAGTAAATAGTTTGTCACCTCCAGCACTGGGGTTGTAACTTTAGGTCTATTTTACAGACACTTTTCAGAGGAATTGTCACAGGTTTTGCCATTTTTAATCTCCTGCAATGCCGTGTTCATTACTCCAAGTGTGATTACAGCCTGGCACCTCATATTTGCAGGTTCCCAACTGTGATAAACTGTCAGGACAGCTCCTGTTGGAGCCTGAACCTCTCAGCTGAGAGCACACTTGGGTATTTATTTGTTAATGCCTTAATTTGAAGCAGATCAGAGGCTTTTTTTTCCCCGCCAGAAACAGGAGAGGTCTTGGGCTGGAGCACCAGTGAGGATGAACAGCTCAGTTCACCCCTGGATCCATTTAAAGGATTCTCAAACCTCAACCCCAAAACATTCACCACAAAATAATCCGTCTGCCACAGTGCCAGCCTGGCCCACACACATCCAGAGTATTTAGGAATGCCTGGAAAGCACAGAAGAGCTGAGTCATGTGCCCAGAGGTCGTTTCTGAAGGATAAAATTTTATTTTTTTTGCTGAGAAAACTGCATACACATGTTCAGATCAGTGCAACCTTCACCACATGTCTTCGTTTCCAAACAAACTTGTGCTTTGAAGCATGCAGGAGCCCACTGCAGCATGAGAAAGAAGTGAAGAGGTTTGTTTTTTTTAAATCTAGAACTGTGCAAACATCATTCGAAAGCTATTTACATTTTGCACCTCTCACTTCTACTAACAGGAGCATCAGCTGGCAGAGACGTGCAGTGTGCAGCTGGAATTTATGATCTGGCATCCACGTTTGATTTAGGTGTAAAGTGAAAACCGAACAAACCTCCCATTGTTCCAAAACCTCCCCACAGGCAACGGTAATAAATCTAATTTCTTCTTTCTAAAGGAGATCTCTTTAAGCCTTCCCTGCGGGTATTAAAATGTTATTTCCACTCTGGATCCTCTTCCCCTGGTGCTGGCTTTGCTGCCGTGGTGAGTGGGAGCAGCAAGAAAAGATCTTGATTTTCATCAGAGGAGGCAGGAGGGCACTGGGACAGAGCAGGGCTGCTTCTTCCTGTCATCTTCACTACACTGCAAGATGAGGTGGAGCATTTTTTTCAAAAAGAAAATATTTTAGACCATCTGAACTCAGATGCAGAAACTTAGACGCAAAAAAAGCTGGATTTAAGTTCATCCTCCTGTTGCTTTCTCTTCCGATTTCCTCTCCCATCCGTTAAAGCCTGGAAGTCAGTAACCAGCCAGGTGTGAGCACTCCAATCCTGCTGGATATCCTCATTTTTTAATCTCCTCTAACCTGGCCACGGGACCGTGTCGGTAGAACTTTGTGTGTGGTGAGCCACCAGAACAGTCTCTGCCAGAGCGATTGAATGAGGCTGCTGGAAGTGGGAGCTGCTTGGCTCCTGTGGCATTCCAGGTGGCGTGTCCCATTCCCAGAGTGGTTATGGAGGAGGGGCTGTGCTCGGTGCCTCGCTCTGCTCTCCAGCCCCGGCGGCGAAGCAAGCGGGGTTTTCCTAAGTGCCAAACTTCAGCATGAACACGATTTCACAAAGCTGCGAGAGCTGCTGGGCCCTGCTGCGGCCGGCTCAGTTCACCACTGTGCTCTCGGGCTGGGCCCCGAAAATCTGGGAGAAGAATTCCAAGGCCAGGCGGACATGGATGGGCACGAAGACGTAGGCTGTGTACACCACCATGGCCACCACGGTGACGGTGATGGTGTGGAACATGGACTGCTCCCAGGGCTCCAGCACGTAGCTGCACGTCACCAGCTGGTACTGGTAGTACAGCCAGTAGAGGTAGTCCTTCACCCTCTTCACGTCCATCTTCAGCTCCAGGGGGGTTGGAGGAGACCTGGAATGACAGGGAAGTCGGGATTACAGGTGGGATATCCCACGGAACCACTACACAAACTCATTTTCCAAGGCATCAGTGCCACCGGCTCCCTGGAACGAAGGAAACTGTTGAGTTCTGCAGCTGCTGCTCAGTTACTGGAGCTGCATCAGCTAGGCATTCCCAGTTCCCAGCAAAGCTGTGGCTGCTCCAGCCATGGAAGTGTCCAAGGCCAGCTTGGAGCACGCTGGGATAGTGGAAGGTGTCCCTGCCCATGGCAGGGGTGGATAATCAAACTCCCTTCCAACCCAAACCTTCCTGTGATTCCATCAATTCCCACATTCTCAGTGTGTTTTCCTATTCATTCCCTGTGGAAATCAGGGAAATAGGCATTTAAAAGGAAATTGGGCCAGCTTCCATAAATGTTCCATAAATTCCACGTATGCCCTGGAATAAAGATGAGATTGAACAACTGCTCTGTAACAACTCCTCTGCTTACTTTTGATAATCATTTTTATTGTTCTGCAATTATTGGGAATAAAGAAAAGACAAGTTATGAAAGAGAGGGGGAGAAAAAAGTAATCTCCAATTGCAGAACAATTTTTTTCAGCTCATTCCAAAGAAATGAAAAATGTTACAGATTAAAAGAGTATTTAATGGAAATTACAAGTCTAGGAGAGATTTTCCTCTTGGGTAATGCCTTTATGCATTCACTGTTCCCGGCTCCACTTGGAAAGGAGAATGGCTGAGCAAGAATTAATGAGGAAATAGGGTTTGCTTCCACTGTTCATTGGTAAAATCGCTTTTTGGCATTTTAAACAATCTTTAAATGCAGGCTGAAAACATCTATTTAGAGAAAACAGAATGATAAGAAACTGTACAAGGCTTTACAGAGGGATTCCTTTATTTTGGGGTTTAAGGACATCCCAAGCGGATCAGTCCACAGGGAATACAGCAGATTTCCCTGCTGGAAAACCTTCCAATGTCCCATTTTGTTCTACACTTGTGTTGCCTAAAATGCCAGGAACAAAGAAGTTTGGACACATCCCATCCCTCCAGTCCGGTGTTCGCAGTGAGTTCAGGCCAACAGAACTTTGCTGTCCCTCAAAGCAACAAATCCTAAGGTAGCACTTGGAAATTTGCAGCCCGGGATTAAAATAATGATGGGCCACTGATACTGGTCAAAAATATGACAATATTCTGTGGTTTCCTGCACTGCTCTGGGGAGATGTGGGGATTTACCAAAGGGAAGGCAATTTTTCCCCTTAATTCTACCAAAGCATTTCCTTCACTTCCATCTCCCCATATCTCCTAGACCAAGAAAGTTCCTACAGTGCTTTTGGGAGACAGAGCAACATTTCAAATCTAGCAGTGGCTGTCTCTGTGAAAAACTTTCCTTGCAGGAGTTCAGGCTAGGGAGAAAGGCACTGCTGCTCTCAGGCCTGGCATGAATGGAAGCTGAATCCTTTCAGATCATTTATTTTAAGGCAGAACTCCAGAGAGAGGCCTTAAAGCCTTGTAAATGTTGCAAAGCCTTCAATAAAAGTGGCCCAGCTGGCAAACTGGGACTCCCTGGGAGCCAAAAGTGTCCCTGTTTAGACTTTCTGCAAAAAGAGCAGCATTTTCCACTGAGGAGGTGAAGCCCTTCCCTGCACAGTGGGAAGAAGGAGGAGGAGGAGGAGAAGAGAAGGAGAAGGAGAAGGAGAAGGAGAAGGAGAAGGAGAAGGAGAAGGAGAAGGAGAAGGAGAAGGGCCCTCTCACACTCTGCAGGATTATGGGATTTACACCGGGGTTAGGGCTGTGCTGGTTAAACTCATCCCTTCCGTGGGTAAATCCCTGCTAATCCCGACCCCTGCACGGAGAAGGTGCAAGGCTGGAGCACTGCTGGGGGTGTTTGAGGCTCTGAGTGAGCAGAGGTGCACAGACTCTTGTGCATCTCCACCCAGAGCTGCTGTAAGGACAGCCAAAGGCAGGAAAAACATTCCCGAGGCTGATTTTACTGATATTCCAGGCTGCAGCCTCGCCATCATCACTTGGAGGGACACATGAATAAAGGGTGAGGTGGTTAAAATGGTGAGCAGCCCTTTGGATTTAACCAAAGCCCTTGTCACTCTTTTTCCAGCCTGGGGATTGCATTTCCAGGCAGCTCCAGCACAGCCTGCGTTGCTTTCATTCTCCCAGCTCCCAGTGCAAGGGAGTAATTCCATCCCCAGGCACTCAGACGTTCTGGAATACCGCGAGGAACACGAGCTGCCTTAATGCTCCGTGGTCTCCTAATGAATGATGGAGGTTGGGATAAGTAAAAGGCAGAAGCAAATTACAGTCCGTGCCCTCACCACTGACACGCTTCCCCTGCATTTCCCCCAGCCAGAGGCTGCCTCCGTGAGCAGGGCGCTGTGAGGGATAGCACAACTCCAGCTGCGTCGTTCATAAAGGAAAACACGGGAGGGGAAGGGCAAAAAAAGCCATTTTAAAGCAGCTGCTGAGGCGGTGAGAGCCAAGGCTCCCCCACGTCCCTGTGACACAGATCCCGTGGGGAAGGGACAGTTTGCGTTTGGGCCCAGTGTGAGGAATGAGGAGTAGCCCCAAACCCCACACCTCCAGAGGTCTGTGGCGGCTTTACCACCCCAATGAACTGTAGCAGCAGTCAAAGGGAGTAGCAGATCACTACACAAACTTTGGAGGCTGAAAATCTGTATTTTAAACAGGGTTCGTCCTAGAGAGGCTCCACTTCCATTACTGTGGTTTGTTGTATCACTGCTGGCACTCCGGCTTGAAAGGGCCCTGAGTTACTCACTCATCAGTTCCCACTATTCCACAGCAGGAGATAATTTGTTCTTAGGCAATTTTACCTCAACGTTCATTTGTCTATGAATTTGGATTTAAACGTTCAGCGGTGTTGGGGAAATTCCTTCCTGTTTGGAGGCCACGGGACTGCTACAGCCAGCTATGAGGGAAATGAGGAGAATTCAGCTCCTGTTAAGCAATATTTAGATTATTTTCAGCAATTGCACCTTCAAGAAAAAAAAAATGCAAGAAGAGAAACCTGTAACGCAGCTTTTACTGTTTTAAGTGGCCGCCTGATTTTCTTGCTTGTTGACACATGTCTCTGATTAGGGTAGCTGAAAAGATAAACCATCATCCAAATATCAAGGTTTCATTGCAGAGCTTGCCTAATCTTCCAAATTTCTTCATTAATGACCTTATTTTCTGGAGTCAGAGCTAGCTGGGAGTTGGAAGATGCCAGTGTGAGGTCCTTTACTCTGTAATTTCTGCTCTGAGCAGCTGGGATTTGGGGAATTTTATTCACATTATCAGTCTGCAACTCTGACCCGTGGCCGGACAGCTCCTGCTGGGAAATTCCTGTGGGAAGAAACATTCTTGCAGGGGAACTGGGAGAGACTGGTTCCAAAGAATGCTTGAAAAACACCTTATGCCCTCAGCAGGAAGGGTTGGTCGAGTTACACGTACAGGGAAAAGGGGTTTCCAACATATATTCGGGAAAAGTTTATCTGGAGTGGGGAAAAACAAAGCCTGGAGCTGGAAATGGCCCCGTGATCATTCAACAGGTGATCTCTGCTGCTGTAAATGTAAAGTAGGGACGAGGTAAGAAATAAAAGCAGCAAACAATCAATCCATCCCCAAAATGCAAATATTTAATTGGCTAAAAATTGGCCCTTTGCTGAATAACTGCTGGGATAGGCCAGCAGCAAGAGTGGGTGGGGTTTGCAGCATCCTGAGGGAATCCTCTCGTGCTGGAGCTTAAATAAAACCCTTCCACGAGCCCCTGAGGGGGTCCCGGTCCCACCGCCCCTGAGCACTCACATGTAGGCAGGTGCAACCAGGCAAAGTGCCAGAATTAATTTAAAGTTGTCTGATCTGTAAATAATTTCGGATGTTAGAAGAGGAATGGGTAATCGCCCCCTTGGGATTGAAATAGGAATCCTATCTGCCAGTTATTTACGTGGAACTGTTCTGATTTGTAACTTCGCTGTGTTAAATGGCTTTGTTCTGCTGGATATCCTGATTTATCTGAGGCACCGCTCTTGTTCCTCCTAATGCTGACATAATTCTGGGATGAGCCCGGTGATTTCATGCAGGCCAAGGGCAAACAGAACCAGGAAGGGATTCCCATTCCCATTCCCATTCCCAGCCCATCAGGCGTTTCCTTTCATGTTTTATTCAGTGAGCACCAAGCATGGTGCACAAATGCAGTGGATCAGCAGCTGGGAAGAGATTGAGATGAGGCAGCAGTTGGTGCAGGGAATCCAAATCCCGGCATTTTCTGGGAGCAGCACCTCAGCCTGTTGCTCCGTTGGATCCCTGCGGCTCCGATCCCGCATGGAGTGTGGCCACGGAGCAGCAGCTCAGCCCGGAGAGCTGCCTTCTCCTCCTGGCAAGCAGAGCCCTCAGGTTCCTGTAGCACTCCCACATGGATCTTTACATGAACCCTCCAGCTTGTTCTCCCAGGGAGGAAATTCCACACGGAATGGGAATGAGAAGAGCAGCAATAATCCCAGCATGGCTTCCACTGCGGACAAGGATGCACCTCAAAAACCACCTTGACTTGCAGATTTTAATAAATAACCCTCCCTGGAATTCTGGGAGTGAGTTATTCTCACTAATTCTGGAATTCTGGCACAGGGGAGTGAGGCAATCCTGATTTCCCTCCCTCAGCTCCCTGGATCAGCACCTCAGCACCCTTGGCCATGCATTAGTGAGCTCCAGGAAATGTAAATCCCTTCCATATGGCCCATGCAACACCAGGGTGAAGGCCTGAGCTGGGGAAATTTCACTGCTGTACGTGACTCAGCCATTCTGCATGTGGGTGAACGTGGTTTGAACATTCTGCCTGTGAGGGGAAAAAAATCTTGCGGGAGTGGAAGGGGTAAGGCAGAAAGAGCAACGGCATTTTCAGCCCCATTTCCACTTCACCTCGCTCAGCAGAATGAACTCCAGCATCTTCCTAATCTTTAACACCGACTTCCTTCCCGCTGGCCTCACTGGGAGCACACAGGGGCTATTCTGGTTCTTTCAAACTTTCCGTAATGCACGCAGGGCCCAGGACCTCTCCCTGTCCAGGAAGACTTCCTGTTACCTTTGGTAACTTCAAACCCCTCCTGGAGTGGCAGGGCCACACCTGCACAAAGTCCGACCCAGCTTCCTTGTGTCCACCTGAGCTCAGATCCGTGTGTGCGCTCCTCCCGCAGCCGTTCCGGGCTCCCGAACTGGGGTTTGGTGCTGTAGTTCAGCTGCGTCTCTGCCTGGAGCACTTGGATTCTGGAGCCCACAGATTCCTGTCAGCCTGCGTCCCCAGCTGGGTGGAAGAACAGCCTGAGGGCTGCTGAATTTGCTCCTTCAGTTGGGTTAAATACACAGATGGAGTTTATGATGGCCTAAAATGATGTGGAAAAGTCCCTTTAAATGAGATCCACGAATTTTTGACCCTCAGGAAAGCGGAGCTTGATCTGCAGCACCCACGGGGATCTCATTTGGAGAGAGGCTTCTGACCATTCAATACCAGCACAGCAGCTGAAAGCAGTGAAAGTTCAGACTGATTTCATGCCTCTCCTGCCCCCTGACAGCTGGAGGCTGCTCCCAGCAAAGCCACAGCTCTGAATAACTCAGCTGCCCCTAGCTTTGCAGCCTGGCTGATTTATCAGTGCCCAATCCCATCCTTACTCAGGCACAGGGAAAGAAGATGCAGCTTCTCTGTAACAACAGCATTCCTGGAGCAGCTCTGTCCCATTTTCTTCCAAGGCCAAATTAATTTTTCAACAGTTTTCCTGTTCCTCCCTCCCCTGAAGTTTCCTCAGTCGTTTCCTTACATAACCAGCTGCTCCTTGCAGTTTATGTACAGATCCCTTCCTTTCCAGCTTTCCCTGGGCTGGGCATGGTTTGGGCTCTGGGTCCTCCTCCTGTGACAGGATTCGTACCTTGGAGCAGAACTGGTGAGCAGCTCTGCCAGGGAAGAAGGGGAAAATGGCAAATCGAAATCCAGGGAAAGCTTTCCCTGGATTTTCAGTGTGAGGAACATGGTTTTGATCAGAACTATTCCCAACCAAAACCTCAAATTTGGGACTAGAGGCCAGCACCAGGTTTAAATTGCAAACACTTAAAAATTGAGAGTTCTCCAAGAACTGTCCCAGGAATATCTCAGCAGGGTTTTGCCTTCGCTTCTGGTGACAAACCGCAGTTCCCGGTGAGATTTGGGACATCATCTACATCCTTCGAAGGCTTTCAAGTTCAGGAGGTTGTGTAAACACATCAAGCTGTAAACAAAATAGCTGAGATGTCTGGGCTCTAAAAAGAGAAATTTACTTTCAGTTGAAGCCCTTATTTTATTCAGACTTCTTTGCTTTGCTCTGAGTCATTTCTGAGGCAGCTGAAAGTAACAGCTTGGCTGGTGTGCAGCGTGAGGAGGTGAATATTGTCCCAGCTATGACAGGTATTAGTGGGAAATGGGACCAAACTCTTGTGCAAGTGCATCTCCCCTGAGATCTCCTGAAAGGAAGCAGTGTTGCACCACCCCAGCCACTGCTCCGAAAGGGGAAAAGCAGAAATGGAGTGAGATTCTGGCAACAGATAAGAAACAAAAAGGGAGACGCACTTTTTTCACAGATTTAACCCCATCTTTGTGGCGAGGAACAGCTTCCTTTGCAGGCCACTTCCTCCCTGTGAGCAAACAGGGTTGGACACACAAAGCTGTTGATATCCATAGAACAAATTAAAAGCTCCATAAAATCTGGCTTGGCAGAACCCAGAGCGGAGCCCTGGCTGCTTCTCAGCCAGCTGGAGCGCTGTGTCCTGGTGTCATGCACTGCACCTCCTGTCCTGGATGCTTTTGGGGCACTGTGGGGTGGGACAAGCATTGCCGTGGGCCCAGGCTGCTCCTCAGGCAGCGTTTCAGCATCTCCCATCCCAGCTGGGATAAGTCCATGCTCTGTGCACGGCTCCCCTGCTTTTCTCCACCGAACCTGCACCATCCAGAAATCACTCCAAGGACTCATGGAATTGCTCCCAAGACACAGGCATTTGTACCATACTCCTGATATTTGTAAGGGAAAGAAAACTGAGCACCCAATTCCTAAAGCATTAAAATCCACAGCCCTCAAAGTCCCTTGTGCTGACTAAGCAGAGCTTAAGCATTTATTGCAGGGATTCTCCTCCATATTATCCGAGCTTTATCCAGCAGGGAGGCAGGTCTTGCACCTGCTTCCCACTGAAGGCAGCCACCAGCAACTCGAAGGAAACTGAAGAGCAAAAATCCTCCAGCAAGGAGAATTCCCAGCACAGCCGTGTGAGCAGCACAGTCACCTTCCCTCCGTCACCCCCCACCTACTGCAACCTTTTCACTCCTGCGTGTTTGACTCGTTTTTAGGGAATCCCTAAGGCAAACCATCTTCCTGACACCTGGAAATCCCCGGCTGCAGGGCTGCAGCAACAAGTCACAGGATCACGGAATGGTCGGGCTTGGAAGGGACCTTAAAGCTCATCTCATTCCACCCTTGCCACGGGCAGGGGCACCTCAGACCCCGAGAGCCCTCGCTGGAGGCTGCAGGTCCGGCTGGAACGCCACCCGCTCCCTTGAGGAAGGCACAGCACGGCAACCCCCGGAGGTTCTGCGGCTGCCAGCCCCGCTCCCGGGCCTTCCCCCCGCTCCTTACCGAGCCGCCGGGGACCCGCCGTGGCAGCGGCCGCGCTCGCCAAGGTCAGCGGCCCCTGCCTGGGGGATGCTCCGGGACGCGCCTCCGCCGCGATGCCCTTGGGCGAGCCGAGCTGAGCGGGGAACGAGCGCCGGCACCGGGAGCACCAGGCTGCGGGAGCACCGGGCTGCGGGAGCACCGGGATGCAGCGCACCGGGCTGCGGGCACACCGGGATGCAGCGCACCGGGATGCAGCGCACCGGGCTGCGGGCACACCGGGATGCGGGCACACCGGGATGCAGCGCACCGGGCTGCGGGCACACCGGGATGCAGCGCACCGGGATGCAGCGCACCGGGATGCAGCGCACCGCGGTGCGGGCACACCGGGATGCGGGCACACCGGGATGCAGCGCACCGGGCTGCGGGCACACCGGGATGCAGCGCACCGGGATGCAGCGCACCGGGCTGCGGGCACACCGGGATGCGGGCACACCGGGATGCAGCGCACCGGGCTGCGGGCACACCGGGATGCAGCGCACCGGGATGCAGCGCACCGCGGCCCCGCGCCTCCCTCACCTCCGCTCCGCGCACCGCAGCTCCCCAGCCCGCCGCTGCCCGCGCTTAAATCCCCACCTTTCTCCCTCCCTCCCTCCCTCCGTCCTTCCCTCCTCCCTCGCTCCTCACCTCCCGCCCGCTCGCTCCTGAGGCCGCGGCCCCGGGCCGGTCCCTCCGCCCCGCCCGCTGCCGCAGCCGCTGCGCTCGGGCTTGCGGCGCCGGGGCGCGGGGGAGGAGGAGCAGCGGAGCCGGGCTCCGGGAAACCCGTGGGATGGAGCCGGCTGGCACCTCCGGGACGCCAGCTGTTTCCTTGGAGCGCCGTGTTTCCCTGGCTTTTCCCGGCGCTGGCGTCATGCGCTCGGCGGCCGCGCTGCGGGATGCGGGGCTGCGCCAGAGCTGCCCCGCACGGAGCGGCTGCATATCGAACCCTTCCATCGCGACAGGCTCCCTTCATATCTCACCCCTCCATCGCGACAGGCTCCCTTCATATCGCACCCCTCCATCGCGACAGACACCGCTGCAGCGTGGTTATCCTGCCAAAGGTGCCGGCAGGTGCCTGCGAGCATCCCGGCTCCCAGGGATGAGTGGGAAGGAGCTGAAGCTGCAGCGCGGTGTTCCAGCGGGAGGAGAGGGGATTGGGGCTGATTTCACATTTATCAGGTACCCCCAGGTATGAGGTGAGGGGTTTCCAGAAAGGAGAGATAGGAAATGGACCAGGACCTACCAGACTTTATCTGAAATCGTGTGGGATACAACCTGACCCTGCCAATCATGAGGCTCAGGTTTCTGTAGCTCATTCTGTCCTGGAGATAAAAAAGCTTAATTTAGTGTCCTGCTCGCTACCAAACATCCACTTTAGAACTTAACTTTGCAGTTTAAGCGAGAAATAAAAGTGTCAGAAATGCTTTTTCCCGTTTCCCCCTGGGGCAGCAGGATTCCAGGCACAATCTCCCTCACCAAACAAAGTGTGGCTGTTCTGGCACCCACCGGTTTCTTCCAACCACAAAGGAACTCAAACTGTTTCGAGGGCCAGATGTAACAGCTGGTGTTAAAGCTGTTCTTTCCCTGTTTGAACACATTTTAACGATGCTTTAAAACTGCTCTTTCCTCAGTGAACACCTTTAAAAGGCACTTGCACAAACAGAGCCATGCAGGTGACAAAGGGACGATCAAGATGTGACGCTTTCATTCCCAACCCAGCAGTGCCTCTTTCTGCTGCTGCTATTTTTATGGGTGCTGACTGTGGAACTGATGCTTGCTTAGCCTTTGATCTTAAAATCTTTGCATGGAAAGGCTTTGTTTTGAATTTACAGATAACTGTGTCCCTCTCTGGCTCCGAGCGGAGCTCCCGCCTGTCCTGGAGTTCTGTGTTGTGTCTGGGCATGACTTGGGGTGGTGAAATCCCTGAGTGGGCAGAGGTTGAAATGGTCCGAGTGGTTTTGCCAGGGATCAGCAGTGGGTGGGTGTCACCCCAATCCCCTAAAAACACTGTCGAAAGCATACTGGGTTATCAGGGCACTTGCTGCCCACAACAGCTCAATTTAGGGTATTCCAGGGGGCTGCTCGGTACAGAGAGGTTACAGATAACTGTCCCACAGTCTCGTTAGCACCCTGATGGCTGCTGCTCTCTTGCTTCTGATGGGCACAGGATCACTGAATCTTGGAATCATTCAGGTTGGAAAAGATCTCCAAGATCATGGAGTCCAAGTGTTCCCAAAGCCACCACTAAACCGTGTCCTCAAGTGCCACATCCCCACAGCTTTTAAACCCCTCCAGGGATGGGCATTCCCCCAGTGCCTTGGGCAGCTGTGCCAGCGCTGGACAGCCCCTTCCGGGGAGGAATTGTTCTTAAAATCCAAACAGAACCTCCCTTGCCACAACCTGAGACTGTTCCCTCATCCCTGGGAGCAGAGCCCGACCCCCCCGGCTGCCCCCTCCTGTCAGGGAGTTGTGCAGAGCCACAGGGTCCCCCCTGAGCCTCCTTTTCTCCAGGCTGAGCCCCTTTCCCAGCTCCCTCAGCCGCTCCTGGGGCTCCGGCCCCTTCACCCGCCAGCCACACTCAGCACCGCTGCGAGGAAGGTTCAGTGTGTGTTTCAACGCCTCACTCTTGCCTTTGACACGCTCTGGCTTATCAAGCGGAGAAGGATTTGCCTCACAATGGATTTCAGATTCGCTGATAATCAAGTCTTGTTTGCCTTGAGACAAGACAGGGCTGCAGGGGCCCTGCCAAGCCCTGCCGGTGTTTCCAGAGGGAAGAACCTCCCCAAGTCAGCTCTGACTGAATTCAGGATTAACAGCTCTTTTATGAGAAGTAGGACAGGGTTTAATCTCAAGGAGGCTGTGGTTGGATTTATCAGGCCCTGCTGCTGAGGGAGGCAAGGCTCTGCTTCCCCCTGGGCCTCCAGCTCCTGCCGCTTCCTTCCTCGACTCAGGAGAAGCCTCTGGCTTGTCCCTTGGAAGGAATGAAAAGCAAATGAACGAAACAGGAACAAAAAGTGAACAAAAAAAAAAAAAAAAAGAAAAANAAAAAAAAAAAAAAAGAAAAAAAAAAGAAATGAAGAATTAACTTTCCTATCAGACCAGGGTTTCAAAAGGAGAGGCTTCATGTGGTCAAATAAATCCATTTATAAACACAGCCTTTGCATATTTACCAGCTGCAGGATGACCCTTCTGCACTGAGCAAAGGAGCCCAAAAATTTCCCAATGCCTTCAAACCAGGCCTACAAAATAAAAGATGAGGAACACAGCTTCATTTAGTTGCCAGCTTCCTCAGGGTTACCATCCTCCTGCTCCAGACCTGCTTGAACCTCAGCCTTCCCTAAAAGCTTTGTGCTTGTCATGGTGAAAATCAGACCGGGTTACCTGGATAAAGTAGATAAAAACACGGGAGTTTGTTTCCTCGTCTCCCCAGGGGCTGCTGCTCTGGAAGATGTGCTCCCTTCCTGGTTTGGCCCCTGGGGATTTGTGTTAATGATTGCTGGGGATTCCAGCCTTGGCTTTGGCTCCTGCAGGGAACATCCAGCTCAGCCCCTCGAGACAGGAGTAAGATCCCTCACCTGCCAGAAAGGCCAACACGGCATTTACAGAGTCTGGGAATATTTCCGAAGCCTTTGGGCTCTGTCACATCCCTGCAAGAATACTTTACAACAGGCCAGGCTCTTCCCAGCCTGGATCACCAGAGGGTTTCCCAGAAGATCCAATTTCATGGAATCCCAGAATCCCAGAATGGATTGGGCTGGAAGGGACCTTAATATCCCCCAGTTCCCCCCCCTGCCATGGGCAGGGACCCCTTCCACTGTCCCAGGCTGCTCCAAGCCCCAGTGTCCAGCCTGGCCTTGGGCACTGCCAGGGATCCAGGGGCAGCCACAGCTTCTCTGGGCAACCTCCCCACCCTCCTAGGGAAGAATTTCTCCCTAAAATCTGATCTAAACCTCCTACTGAGCACACTTGAGGATGTCCCTACAAATCCAACAAAGTAACAGCCTGAACTCTTTTCATTTTCCAGCAGCGAGAGATCTGGATGTGTTCTTGCAGACCTTGTCTGGCTGGTCAGGCCGTCTTGACTGATGGAAAGGAAACTTCCAGGGTGAGCATGGAATCTGTCAGAGCTCGCAGAATATTCTGGGCAGAGGTGATGCTCTGGCTAAACCGGAGATTATTGTGTCTCCGATTGTGTTCCCAGCTCGTTCGGAGTGTGCTGACCCTGCTGCCAGTCACCCTCTCCTGCCCGAACTGCACCTAAAGCCGGCCTGACAAATTAGAGAACAACCCTCTCATCTAACGTCAGGGCAGGCTGGACAGAGCCATCAGCTCCGTGGGGTGTGGGTGACAACCCTTTGTGGGTGATTATCTCTCCGCGTGCTTCAGGTGCCACCAGCAGCTCCTGGTTTGGGGACTGGTGGCACTGCAGAGAGGCAGGAGAGGCTCCGTGGGACGCTGGTGGCAGCAGCGACCGGGTCTGATCCTGCCTTGTGCTGGGATTTCCTTTGGAATTTTGTGCCAAATAAGTTCCACGGTCCCTTCTGAGAAATCCTGTTTTATAGGAATCTGTTTGTGTGTGGCACGCAGTGGATTTGGGGTTATCTATCAGCAGCCTTATCCTCCTAAATATCAGTATTAATATTAATATTAATTAATGTTCTGGGTTAACTGGCCTGCACCCAGCTAGGGGAGGGGCTGGGTGGAATTCTGGGATCAAGGACAAGTAATTAAAAGGTAAAGGAATAATCAGCTTGGAGAACAAGGGCTGGGCAGGATCTCCAGTGCCGGGTGAGTCACATTTTCACATCTCTCTGCTTCCTGCTGTGTCCCTTGGCCAATATTAAATTGCTGCAGCCACGCTGGGCTCTGGGTCAGCAAAGATCTCCTTGGATAATGGGGATAACTGGGATTTGTTCTTGACCTGCAGATTCCAGCACATCCATACACATCCACCGGGTGGGAATCCCCATCCCACGCCTGGGAATGCCTGGGTTGCTCCCATCACTGCTTCCAAAGTGTTCCAGGGGAAAATCAAGCGGCTTTGGGAGGCTGAAGTTTCCCTCTGGAGAAGGCAGCTGCGTTTTGGGATGCTCTGGGAGGAGTCACCCGCTGAACAGATCCCACCCTGTTGCTGGAGGAGATTTTCACCTGGAGAAGGCCCAGCCTTGAGATCAATCCCACTCATTCCAACACCAGTTCTCCACGGGAAATTTCCTTGAAGCGAGGAATTCTTCCCATACCTGGGGTTCTTTTTGGTTTGTTTCCCCCTATACAGGTTACTGCTCCCAATGCAAACAGCTTTGACAGTGCAGGTCTCTCAGAAATTGATTTTTGTGTTCAAAAAATTACGTTTTGGGAAGTTATCCTTGGAAAATGTTCGGTTTAAACCGTTGTGCTTGTCCTGGATGGATCAGGATGGCTCAGGGTCGGTGGGGTCATTAATTCTTGGGGCTGGGATGTTTGGAAAACACCCTCAGGAGGCACAGGGTGGGATCGCTGGGGTGTCCTGTCCGGGAATCGGACTGGATGATCCCTGTGGGGCCATTCCAGCCGGGATACTCCCTGATTTTTGCGCTTCAGCTGCAAAGCCCTCCCTGGCAGAGCTGTTGGGAGCTCCTGGAGCTCCCTCTTGTGCTGAGCCTCACCTGGAGCAGCACTTCCCGTGTTTCCCGAAAGCTCCTGTGTTTTCCTTCTCCATCCCGCTCCCGCCTCCCATCCCTGCTCCTTCCAGCTCCGCCTGCCAGCGGGGAACCCCCCTGGCTGTCCCCTATTCCAGCACCGGCTGACAGCTGCCACAGCTGGCACCGCATTTGCAGTCCCTGTCACCTCCATGGAACCGCAGGAATTCTTTCCACCTCAGCACGTTTTGCTCTTTCTCCCTTTCCAAGGGGAAAATGGGAGATGGAAACAAAAGATGAGAGATGGAAACAAAAGATAAGAGATGGAAATGAAGTCACTCCGCTCCTAATCTTGGTGGGATTCCTGGTGGGATTCCTGGGGCTGTCCCGTGCAGAGCCAGGAGCTGGACTTCAGTGATCCTGGTGGATCCATTCCAGCTCAGGATATTCCATGATTTGAGCCGGGAGATTTAAAAAAGGCAGTGTATTTTACAATTTATTTAGAATGTGTTATTATTGTTGTGCATTCCCCTGGTTATTTTTTGGAGATACTTTGCTGCTTCTGCTGCTTCTGGGTGAGTTGCAGACGAGGTGGAGAGTTTTAGGCATCTCTTCCAAAGAAATCAGTGGGAATCTTCCCTCTGATTTTAGTGCTGATCCAAAGCCCCTTGCAGCGAGTTTGTACATCAGAAAAAAATAAAATTCTCTCACTCCTTTCCTTTTTAATTTCCTAAATTCCATAAACTCCCCAGATTCTTGGAGTCCAGCACACACAGACAGTTTTATTCCCAGATTTTTGCTTCCTGCTGTGATTTGGAGGTCCTGCAGCACTCTGTGACCTGTGCTGGGTTTTATGACACAGCCTGGATTTGCCAGAGCCAAGGAGAATTTGGGTGAAAGGAAACCAGAGCTTTCCATTTCCTTATTTCCAGGGAGTGCTGCGACACCTGCCGAGGTGAAATCGCCTGCAGAGGGATTCTGTGCCACAGGAGCAGGGCAGGGTCCTCTCCTGAGTGAAATCTCCCAGCCCTTTGTCCCATAAAATGCCGACTGACGTGGGGAGTTGGATGCTGAATGGGTTTGCCAGGATTAAAGTGATGATTCCCGTGGCTTGGCTGGGGCTGGGGGAGGGAATGACAGCCCTGCCCCGAAGGAATGAGCCGCTCTCACCTTCCAGCCCGGAATTCCAGCCCCCCTCAGCCACGATCGCCTTCCCTGAAATCCGGCACTGCGGACAAGGAGGGAAGCGATCCCAAAGAGCAAAGCCAGGGCTCCTGAGGACGGTTTTGTTTGCCAAACACACAAGGAAAACAACATTCCTCAGGAAAAAAGGGTGTCCGTGACATCCCGGAGCCGGCTCACAAAGGGAGACCCCGCTGGGAAAGGGGAGCCGGGTGATTTTATCCCTTTTCCCTCTGGCTGTCTCGAGTTCCCAGAGCAGACAATGGATGTGTTTCTTAGCCCAGCGCTCCCGACAAAGGAAATCCTGGAGCGGGGTTTGGGATAACACCTGGGGGAATATGTTTTACACTCAGTTTGTGTGCCCGTGAACTGCTGAAGGCACAAGGACTTTTAACTTCACTTTGAAACCCGGAGTTCCAGCGTTAAAAATGGTCATTAATGGTTGAAAAGAACAGCTGGAATTCCGGACCCGGCTGTTTCCAGCAGTACCAACGAGTGCTGGAGCAGGTTCCACCACAGGAGCTGAGCCAAGCCCGTGTCCCACTCAGGGTTAGAACATCTCCTGCAAAACTCCTGATTGATTTATTGGGAATCACCTGGGAAGCTGAATTAATCCAGCCTGGGATGCTCAGTAATAGACTTCCCTTAATCAACTTTTTACTGCTGAATGCTGGAGACTCTCGTGGAGGAAAGGGGGGATTGCGAATAAATCGGGGAGGATTAGGATCCTCTCCTGTTAAATGAAAGGAGAATTGATTGTTTTTTCCAGCCTGGAACCAGCAGCTTTTCTTGTCTGGCTGCTGAGCTCGGAGGGTGCTGGGATGTAGGGAATTCAGCCTGCAGGAACGAACGGCTTTCCTTGCTCGGGTTTGCCCAGGACAAGGCAGCCTCACATCCCTGGGTTTGGTACTGAGCTCTGAGCCGGGCTGGGAAACCTCAGAATAAACAGAATTTCAGAGTCACCGGGCAAGGGAACTTCCTAAGGACGGGGGGAATGGCCTTAAGCTCAGGAGGGCAGGGCTGGATGGGATAGTGGGAAGGAATTCCTCCTGTGAGGGTGGGCAGGCCCTGGCACAGGGTGCCCAGAGCAGCTGTGGCTGCCCCTGGATCCCTGGCAGTGCCCAAGGCCAGGCTGGACATTGGGGCTTGGAGCAGCCTGGGACAGTGGAAGGCGTCCCTGACCATGGCAGGGGTGGCACTGAATGGGCTTTGAGGTCCCTTGCAACCCAACCCACTCTGGAATTCTGTGATTCCCTTTCCACGTGTTGCCCTCATGATCCCATAGAGCTCTTTTTATTTTTCTTTTACCCTTCCCACACTCCCAGCTTGGGGAGGGGAGTGTGATGCCAAATCTGCACGTTAAATACTGAGAGGGAAACCTGGGCCTTGCAGGAACAAATGGACAAATTCCTTCCCCTCTGGGTCCTCACTGTCCAGACAAATTCCAGCTCAGTCTGGTGCTACCCAGTGAGCGGACAGAGGAGCATCCCTAAATCCCCAAAAACTGGTGCTCGGAGAAGAGCCAAAACAGCCCAGCAGCATCCCAGGCTGAGGGAAGAGTTTGATTTCCTGGGATTTCAGTGTCACCTTGCTCCTTTCAGGGGACTGTGCCAATCCCCCCTCGTCTCCCGAGCAGGCTCTCATTGGCCACGGGAGCAGCTGGGACAGAATAAAACTGCTCCTCTCCCCAGACACGATTTCCTTTCTGCAGGTGCCATGCAGGGGGGGTCCTCCTGGGAGCAGGAGCGTTTCTAAGGTAGGAGAGAGTGGCAGAACCGAAGACATAGTGGCACTAGGATTTGTCTCCAGAAAAATTCCTCTCTATAATCAGTGTACAACTGCGTGAGGATTTGGGTTTTTTTTTTCCCCCTCACACATCTAAGAACCAGAAATAATTCAATAAGGTAAAGTGCAGTCATCTCCCTGAGATTTAAAACTGGTGGATTGGGGTTCAGCTCCTGTTGTGAACTGGAATATCTGGAATTTTAGGGAGCACACAACAGAACAAGTGTGTTATTACCATGTTATTATGGGAAATGTGATCATAAGTAGGAGATGTTTAGATCCAATTAAATACAGATTAATTTTATGAATTATATGGCACTGCAGCAAAGTTTAATTCTTCCTATTTTGTGTCCCCTGTGAATTATAATTTCAGTGGGGGGATTCCAATGAATGATTTTAGACTCAGTGGGGGTGAATTATTGACATGATAAAGTCCCAAATTTCAGTTATATTTAAGTGCTTTTTATTTAGAATCACAGACTGCTTTGGGCAGAAAGAGACCTTAAAGATCATCTCGTTCCAACCCCCTGGTGTGTAAAAATAATCCTAAAATAATTATTTAAGAATAATTAATATAGGAAAAATCTTGCCCTTTAACATAAAAATCTATTTATTTATTTACATAAACAAATCTGTTTTATTTATTTATTAACATAAAAATCTATTTAATGCTCAGAGTATTTCACTTTTTCAGGCTGCTGAGGTATAATTTGGTTATTAATTGTGTTCTTCCGGTGTGTGACAGCAATCCATCAATCTGGCTGCAGAACTGGAGGGCGGCTGGGTTTAGGGCTTGTGGTGAGTGCCAGGAAAACTCAGGAATGGTTTGCATTTGAGAACTGATTCGGAATTTCCCCTAAAGTTATGAAATCCCTAAAATCTCTGGGTTGTTTTTTGTGTGGAAATTTTGGCTTTATTTGCTTATCTCCAGCTGTTACAGGATGCTCCTGCATGAGGATATTGTTCAAAAGGATAATTTTAGGGTTTTTCCCCTCTCCCCAGGCAGCAGAGGATCCTTTTTCTCTGTGGCTGCAGCTGCAGGCTCTGGCTGCTCCCTGCCTTCCCGTGCTGAGCGTCTCCCTCCACACCAACTTCCCAGGAAAACTCTTCATGGTAAGGCTGGCAGGGGCTGCTGGGGAGAAAATCCCAGCGTTGGACAAAAATCCGGCCATGGAATCCCATTCTAATTCAACACACTCATGGAGAAGGGATAATTTATCCTTACAGACTGAATGGCCCCAGTGGGCAGCAGTGACCGCTGGGGGTTTTATGTGGGGAATCAATTTGCCACTAAATGATTTTATTTTGTTTGAAAATGGGGAGAAAAAAAAAATCACTCTTTCCTCTAAAACGGAATTGTTAAAGATGGAAAGGTTCTAATCCAGCCCCCAAAGGCCTGATTGGAGCCGGGTCTCCTTTTGCCCTCTGGATGACAGGGATACGGGGGGTCTCTCCTGGAGGCTTTCCCATGCAGTGGAATGCTGTGGCTCCTGGGGAAGGTTGGGTTTCAGCTTCGGCAAGAAAGGGACTCTGTTCCATTTGCATTTACAGGTGGGGACCCTGCTTTAAAAAAGGAACAAAGGTGCTTTTTGTGACGAGTCACCTGAGAGGCAGCACCTGTCCTATAGGAGAAACCGGGGCCCTCTGGCTTTGGCCTTTCTTCCTGGGTCAGCTGAATCAACACTTCAAAAATAAAAAGAGCAGATGTGAGAGCTGACACTAAAAAATCCAGAAAATCAAGCAGAAACAGAGGAAAAAAATCAAGCTAAAAATTCTGGAATACTTGACACTGATTCCAAAGTACCTGAGTTTGGAAAACTTGATGTTTCGTTTTGTCTCCATTTATTTTTTTGGAGCAAAGCTTTTTATTGTGTGCAGCTGGACTCTGAAATCATTATGGAGTTCTCTCCATATCCTTCCAGGACCTAACGGGGGTTACAAGAGAGCTGGGGAGAAACTTTTCCCAAGGGCATGGAGCGATGGGACAATGGGAACGGCCTTGAGCTGAAGAAGGGCAGGGCTGGATGGGATATTGGGAAGGAATTGTTCCCTGTCAGGGTGGGGAGGAGCTGGGCTGCAATTCCCAGAGAAGCTGTGGCTGCCCCTGGATCCCTGGCAGTGCCCAAGGCCAGGCTGGACACTGGGGCTTGGAGCAGCCTGGGACAGTGGAAGGTGTCCCTGCCCATGGCAGGGGTGGAATGGGATGAGCTTCAAGGTCCCTCCCAACCCAATCTGGCCTTGAGCATTTCCAGGGATGGGGCAGCCAGAACTTCTCTGGGAAAGCAGTGCCAGGGCCTCCCCACCCTGACAGTCCTAGGGCCTGTCCTTCTGGCTTTAGGGAAGAGCCAGAGGACGTTGAGCAGGGATTTACTGTCTGTCTGTGTTTTCCCACAGCTGCTGCCATGTGGAGCTCCCCCGGCCCCGTCCCGCTGCTCCTGGTGCTCGCTGTGGTCCCCGTGCACGCGGCGCTGAAGGTGACCCCAGCCGTGCACTACACCAAGCCCAAACCTTCCCAGCCAGCAGCCTCTGCCCCCTCTGTCCCGGGGAAAACCCCATTCCCAGCAGCGCCGGGCAGAGCCGAGCTCCCCACGCTCTTCCCCCTGGAGAATTCTACGCTGGACTCGGCCGAGTTCTTCTTCAACTGCTGCGACTGCTGCCCGCCCATCGCGGGGCCGCGGGGCTGGCCGGGGGCACAGGGACCCCCAGGTGCGCTGAGCCCCCCTCTGCTGGGGCACGAACACCAAATCCTGGGGCTTTTCCCTCAGGAAATCATTTGGCAGGGCCTGTGCAGCACACGAGGGGAGATCTCGTGGCAATCGAGGGGCAGCTCCGAGCTCTGCTCCTGGGGCAGGGACAGGACCCAGGGAGCGGCTGGAGCTGGGCCAGGGGAGGTTTAGGGTGGAGATCAGGGAAAGGTTCTTCCCCCAGAGGGTGCTGGGCGCTGCCCAGGCTCCCCAGGGAATGGGCACGGCCCCGAGGCTGCCAGAGCTCCAGGAGTGTTTGGACACTGCTCCCAGGGATGCACAAGGTGGGGTTCTTGGGGTGTCTGTGCAGGGCCAGGGGTTTGACTGGATGATCCCTGTGGGTCCTTTCCAGCTCAGGATATTCCATGATTCCATAATTCTATGGAATGTGGAATGTGATCCTGCCTTGAGTAATCCAGAGCAGAAAGTGCATGGCAGCCACATCCCGGAGGTTACAAACCATCAATACGAGTGGGAATTTCCTTGCCCGTGCCACTGTCCTTGGGACCACACTGGTGTGGGACTATCCCAAATCCCTGCTGGTGGGAGGCCACACTCCTCAGTTCTCTGTTCTCCTTGAAATCACAGATTTAATTCCACATTCACTTCAACCATGGCTTAATGACCCCCAAAAATACCTTCAAGCAGTTTTGCATCTTTGCTGAAGGTTTCTTTTTTTTTTTCATTTTTTTTCCCCATTGGAAAAGAGGAAAATAAATAAAAAAAAATTGGGTTCAATTTTAAAAATAAATAAATAAAGCACAAGAAGCAGCTCTCTATAAAGGATCTAAATATTTTATAAAATACACTTTGCCTCTTCTTTCTGCTGCTAAAATGCCCATCCACAGAGCACCTCATTCTGCTCCTGCTCTAATGGATAGAGCATTATTCTGCAAATGTTCACTTTAATAGCACTAATATTGGAGATAGGAACCATTCATCTGAGGAAAGGTGGGAAAATCTTGAAATGATTAATCCAGTGTACTCCAGGGATTTTCACTTCCCCTGTCTTTGGAAGGGTTGGCTCATGGAAATTGTGGTGGCTGCTAAGGGAGTTTGATCTCACATCTCTCGGTAGCAAAGTCCTTGTGGTGATTGAAAGTGCCATGATCTGCTCTCAGACAGGCACTGGGAATCTCTGGATTCCCGAGGGGATGGAAAAGTGAAAGGATTTCAACCCCTCCTTTCTGTAACGTGGAGCTCTCAGCCAGGTTCCACTTCTGTATTTGCAGAACGAATTCTCCGTAAGGAAAGGGACAATTCCAAAGCTGTGGTGGCTCCTTGGATGTGCTCGGATATTAAAGACAGATTACTTCTGGTGTTTTATGAACCTCTGAGCTCCTGTGGCTCTGAGGCAGCTCAAAGTTGGATTTAAAAAGTCTTTAACTGCAGCCCAGAGTGAAACACAAAGCAGTGAGATTTGATGATGTCAAATAAAACAAGCAGCTCTTCCCAAGGTGATGGAATCACCTTACAAACACTCCTCAATGCCACATTGCTTAGCTATTATTGAAAATGTTATTTAGAGACTTAAACCTTGGAGTTACTGAGATAATTTTGTTGATTTTACAGGTCCCAGGGGGGAGAAGGGAGATGCTGGGCTGCCAGGGCTGCCGGGAACTCCCGGTCCTCAAGGTCCGAAAGGCTCAAAAGGAGAAAGAGGTAAGCCAGACTGATGGAAAATGCTGTTGTCCTCATAAAATACCACAAAATTATTAAAAAACCCATATTTTTCAAAGCAAAAATACTGGTAGGGATTGAGGCCTGAAGAGGTTTAGCTGGCGTTAGTGCACGGACAGGAACTCGGGTGGTGGCAGTGTTTGTTCAGGTGGAATAGGAGCAGCTGCTCATAAAGATCTCACTCCAAACTCCTTGTTCTGAACAGGAGTTCAAAATCTGAGTTCAGTTTGCTTCGGCTTGGGGACAGAAATAGGAAAAAAACACCCCGGAAGTTGTGTGCAGGTGTAAAATCTGCACTTCCATTTAAATATCTCAGGCAAAACCACTTCAGTTGAGACGCTGAGCAATCATTATCCATCAGAATTCCTGCAAGGAAACCCTGCCCTTCATGTGGGGCTTGGAGCAGCTTTGTCCTGGCAGGATCCTGCTGCTGCCTCTGGAGGATCACCCGGGGTCCCAGCAGCAGAGTGTGGTGCTGTTCAGTCACCGCAGTCTCCTAGGCCTTGATTTACTCCTGGAAAAAGGATTTTGGCCACCCAGGAACGAGGAATGCAGAGCTGTCATCTCCATCTTCCATTAAACAGCAGCGACTGCCTCCCGGAGAGGCAGAAATCTTGGAGTGAGGTGGTGCTCGGGGCTGTGGGATCCCGCTGAGGCTCCTGAAGGTGTTTCCTTAAAACTCTCCTTGCTGATGTCTGGTTTATTAACGAAGTGAGGGACACACGCAGATGGTCCCAGCGGGGTGTGACGTTCACTGTGCTGCATGCACCAGCACCAGTTAATTAATTGATAATTCATGCTGGGATGTCCTAGGAGGAAAAGGGGAGCAAGGGGAACGAGGAGCGAGTGGAAGCCCCGGTTATCCAGGGAAACCTGGGCCGCAAGGTAGGTCTGGGAACCCAGGACTGCACTGACCTTTCCCTCTGCTCTGGGTTTTACAGCGTGGAAGGACCAATCACTTTGGATGGTCCTTCCATCTCCAGAGCAATCCAGTTTTAGTATTTTTAATCTTTTTTGCCCCCAGGTGAAGCTGGAGCCAAAGGCAACAAGGGCAGCTACGGCTTCCCTGGACTGAAGGGACAAAAGGGGGCTAAAGGGGACACCTGTGACAACGGGACCAAAGGAGACAAAGGGGACAGGGGGGATCCTGGAGAGCCGGGAGTGGGCGGAGAACAGGGGGACAAGGGGGAAA
>VZTD01001799.1:245314-300932 GCA_013397725.1 Rhagologus leucostigma
CCAGCGGGCCCAAGGGCGACCCCGGCACCAAGGGCGGCCGCGGCGCCCCGGGCAGGAAGGGCTCCCGCGGGGCCAAGGGCGCCCGTGGGGACGTGCCCAGGTCCCCACGCTCGGCCTTCAGCGCCGGGCTGTCCCGGCCCTTCCCTCCTCCCAACGTGCCCATCAGGTTTGACCGCGTGTGGTTCAACGAGCGCGACGATTACAACCCCGCCACGGGCAAGTTCAACTGCAGCGTGCCCGGCGCCTACGTCTTCTCCTACCACGTCACCGTGCGCGGCCGCCCCGCCCGCCTCAGCCTCGTGGCCAGCAGCAGGAGGGTGGCCAAGGCCAGGGACACCCTCTACGGGCAGGACATCGACCAGGCCTCCTTCCTGACCATCCTCAAGCTGAGGGTGGGGGACCAAGTGTGGCTGGAGGTTGGGAAGGACTGGAACGGGCTCTACGCTGGCGCGGAGGACGACAGCGTCTTCACCGGGTTCCTGCTGTACCCAGACGGTTTCGAGGTCCTGCTATAAGTTTATAGTGTGCAGATAGTACTGAGGAACATCTTCTGCCTCTGCTTGTGAGAGGAGAAAAGGGCAGCACGTTGGTTTAGTTATTTCTGTCATGCTTTAACAAAAATATTTCTATTTGCAAGGTATGGATTAGTTTGAAGAAGTCTCAAGTCCTTTGGCCATTGTCCAAACAGCAGCAGGACCAGCACGGGGAGGGCATTTCCCATCACAGTTTGTAATTAGAATATTCAAATCATGGAATGAAACTCCTTTCCAGCTCCTGCAGCCCTTGCATGGTCCAAACCCTTCTAGGAATCAGTTCTGATCAGCTCTGACTTCGATAAAAATGCCACAGTTTGATTTATAGAGCTCAGCCAGATGGGAACACGAGCAGTAGGTTCCTTGAAATCACCTGAAAAGATTTAAAGTTCTCTTCTCATTGAATCAGTATTATTTAGTGCTTTAGTCTTGGTCATGGATTACATAAAAATTAGTCTAAAAGAGTGTTAGATCAGTGTAAAAAAACCTTCTTAAGTATTGTTCTTAAACAAAAATAAATCTGAAACTTCCAAAAGTAGCTGAGAGATTAATATTTTACTTTATTGGCCTCCTCAGACCCCCCGGTTTCTGAGCCTCTCATGCTGTGGGATCATCCTTGGGCAGCCAGGAACAGATTTTGGAACTCACTCGAGGTGTTGTGATGGCCCAGAGGGTTTGAAGGCACATTTAAAAAGCCTCACGGAGACCATCTGACCAGAAAACCTTAATCCAACATGTTTTCCACCTTAAAAATGTTGATGTGTGAAAAAAATTTCCTCATTTTGATCTGTTTTTCCTCATTTTTCACACCCTGGCAGAATGTCAATGGATTGATTGAGGATGTGCTTTGTCTCATTATGGAGCCCTGCTAAAAAAAAAGCCAAAATATTTGTTCCTTTTCACTTCTGCTTCTGTCAGCAGGGATTTGTGTGGTGAACCTGTCTCTCTTCAGGCCGCAGTGAAGCATTTTGACTCTGGTGGAAGAAAAGAAATGCTCAGGGTTCTAATCAGGTGAGCAGCTCTTGTCACTAATTATGAAAAAATTATTCCAAGCTGACATGAGGCCATAAAAACACCTCTTTTCTGGTGTTTTCCATGCTTTTTAATCAAATGTTCCACAGATTAGCACCTAATTCCGTTATTTTAGTGGCAGGACGGGGTTGTCTAACCAGAGGAACACCAGCAGCAGCACTTTGTGTCTCCCTGTGCTCCCTGCCCTGGGTTTTCCCAGGTGCTCTGTGTTCCTGAGCCACTGTTCTCATCAGGAATCTCCCCAGCTGAGCTGTGTTTGCCCCAGAACGAAGCCCACCTGTGCAGCCTGAGGGCTGGGGGGTGGTTAATTAAAGGGATAATAGGGGCCAGGTGGGCATTCTGTATTTATTTAGGATCAGGGAGTTGCTTTTGGCTACTCCAAGGTTGGATCCTCACTGGGCTCGGTCTCCATTTCTCCCGGATTTCCCCTCTCTGTCCCGGGTAAGCCACTGGTTGCTGTTGTAGTTTGATTTGGGTGAAAAGTCTGGTTTGGATGAAAATGGATGGATTTCTATGACTTCCATGCAGGAATTCAGACTGCGGTTGCAAAAAACAACACGATAATCCCAATTCCTGCATTCCAGCTGAAAGGTGCTGTCTTGGTTTGAAAGACAGGTGTCTTCTAAGGAAGGCGGGAGCCTCCCTTGGAATGGAGAATATAACCCCCTTCCCTCTAAATCACTGTAATTTTGAAATTAAGGAGCTTTCAGGCAAAAACATGAGGAATAGGAATAACAGTTCTTTACTTATATTTTTATATATATAGATAGATATATAGTAAGGCAAACAAAACAACAGTAACTGTGGCAGTAACACCAAACAACCAGAACCCAGTGCAGCCTCTCTCGGCTGTCAGGCCCTTTCCCCTTGGGTGCAGTTCCGCTCACGGCCGGCAGGGGCGCTGGCGGCTCCCGGTGAGCGGGGCGGGTGCGATGGTTCCCCCGCGCCGGCAGGGGGCGCTCCGNGCGCTGGCAGTGCCACAGTGTAGCAAAAAAGCCTCAAAGCAGCAGCAGAGGAAGGGTAGGAGCGGGGGAGGCAGGGCAGCTGCCTCCCGGCAGAGCAGGGGAAGGCGGGCTTGGGGTCCCGGGCCCCCTGAGGCACCCAAGCAGATGGTGAAAGGGTCCCTGTGCAAACAGCCGCTCCAGCGAGCAAACTCCACTCACGGTAGAAAGGAAGGCAGCAGCGGGCAGGACCCCGCAGTGACGGGGAGTTCTCCCTACAGCGACCGCAGCCTCTCCTTCCCCTCCGAACGCCGGAAGAAAGAAGAACCTAGGTACTGTACTCAACCCCTTTTCTCAGTTCAAAATCTTGCGGCATTTTCCTCCCTCACCAGAGAAGAAAAAAAGTAAAAGAGGACAAACTGGCCTCCCCCTCCCATGTCCTTTGTCTTCCTTAAGCACCCATCAGTTGTCCCTTAGCATGGGGAAAAAATTCTTTAAGAGGGAAAGAAAGGAACAAACAAACAAAAAAACTCCTAAAAACTCCCAATAGGTGCCTTGGTTTTTTTGGGAATTCTGTAGCTTTGCTTACAGCTGCTTGGCTGCTGAAAGGTTTTCCTTTTTGAAAGGAGGGAAAACCACTTTTTGATGGGAATTAAAGTGGATTGTGGTGTGAGTGCTGCCAGGTTTCCCAGTGTGGTTGTAAAATCCTGGAGCTACTTAATAGGGAATGTTTATGGTGTTGCTCTCCAGGTAGAGCCATGGGTGTTTATTCCCAGGAAAAGCTCTGCCATGGTTCTGTGTGCCCTGTCTGAAAGCTGCGGTTTCACCAATATTCCTTGAAAACCTTTCAGGCCAGAAGTGCCTGCACCAGGAAAAGATTTAATGTGGAAACAAGGAGGGTTTCCTGCTGTGTGGTTTTATGAGGTCTGGTTTCTTATTAATGTCATCTACTGAAGAGTTTCCTAAATTTAGATGTGGATGTTAAAAGTTTCCAAGTCTATTTTGGGGTAAATTTGAATCACTTGGCTCATTTTAATGACTTCTTTGAATTGCTCTATTTTTTTTTTTTGTAAATAAGTCATTTTTCAAGCAGAGACTTTCTCTTTTCTGGGTGAAACTCTTCTTGCTGCAGCCAGCACTTCTGTGCTTTACTCCTTTCATAGGAAATATCTTATTTTGTTAAGATAAAATTGTGGATGGACTGAAAATGCACTGGTTTTGTTTTAGCTCAGCCTTCTCAGTTTAATCTTTGGTTTGCAGCCTCTAAACCAATCTGGTTTTAGTCTGAGCCTCTCCAGATTTTGCCTCATGGAAAAAGAGGAATAAGGAATCCTAAAACTCAGTGATCTCTGATTTATTTGTATTTTTTCATGGTTTAGGTGTTTGATGGGAGATGGGTCATTTGAAAAGAGATTTTATTTTTATTTTCTTCATGAAGGAATTGGGGTGTGGGGTCTGCTTGAGCCTCTGAGGGAGCCAGGTAAATGTCTGGGAGAGGAGAGAAAGAAAAAGCAGCTCTGGGTGGTTCTCATTTGCTTTTCTTGGTAAAAGATGGATGTAAATGTGTGTTTTCTAGACAAAAAACCACTGATTTGCCCCTGATTTGGAAGCGGCCTTGGGGCAGGGGGGATTTCCTGGTGCACTTTTCTCCCTGCCGAAGGAAGCATCTTTTTTTTTTATTGCTGAATTCTCTAGGGCTGCTTCTTGCCCACCTTTCTCTCTGCACTTTCTATCCCTTAAACTTCAGGCTGTTGCTGCCTAATGAGAAATCAATGCTCATCAAGGAAAAATTCCACCTGGGGAGTGCTGAGGGCTGGGAAACTGGGAGGGTAAAGTCAGAGCACACAGGTGCCGGGGCTTTCTTTGAGGCGATGGGGATTCCGAGGGGTGAAACTCTATTTTACAGGCCCTGTGTAACTTTATCCTCGCACTTCTCATCACCCAAGGGAACTTTATTGCTCCATAACCGTTTATCAAGCTTTAGGATATTCCTAAATACGTATTTAATATGCTGCTGCATCCGTTTGGGGTTGAGAGGGCACCAACCCAGTCAATAAAATCACCTGGCTCTGTGTCTTCCCTTTGAAAGAGTGGATAAAATGCCAGGATAATCCCATGGTTTTATGGGAGCTAACCTGTTATTTTTTCACTTTGACTCTTGCCCTTTTTCCTTTGGTATTCAGCTGGGTAACACTGGGAACTAAATTGGCTTTAAAGGTGGGAGACTGGGGTTAGGGAGGAAAGCTTCATAAACACCAGCTCCAATAGCTGAGATTCAAAGCCTTCAGGATGTTGCTGAACAGCTCTTGCTGGATAAAACTGTTACCAGGATATTTTCTCTCTAGTGAGGGAAGCAGTTTGGAGCTGTGGAAAGGAGGGCTGAAACCACAGGAGATCTTGGGAATGGGGGGAAAAAATGGAGAAATAAACTTTACATGTTTCCAAGTCCTTCCTGAGCTTTTAAATGTAAAATTTCTGGGCAGGTGGAAGCAGTGGGATCAGGACATGCCCCTGCTGTGCCTGGGCTGTTCCTGGCCGTGGTGTTCCGTGTCACCTGGAATGCACCCCAATGAGCTCACCCATGCCATCCTCGCCTCGGCAGGGCTGCTTCCTCTGGAATATTTCTAAGGAATTGCTTCAGGAAAGCTCTCTGTTGCCTCAGAGATCCTGCTCTGTGAGCTCCTGCCCACAATCATTTAAATCCTGAATCCTGAACTGCAGTATACCCTGAATATCCAATCCCAGCCAGCTGCTGCGAGCTCGGCAGCCTCCGCTTTCCTCTGCAGCATTTGGGGCCAGGAGACATTAAAGTATTGGGGAAAACACGAATATATGGCCCTTATGGTACAGAGACAAATCTACTCACTGCCTCTGAACCCTCAGTCTTTATCTCCTTGTGTTACAAATGCAGCCACACAAAAAATGAGCGTTTAGCAGAGCTGTCTGTGCTTTGTGTGGCTCTTTTCTCTTTATATTCACTTGATTTCTCCCCTCTGCAAACTCGCAGCCTTTCTTTTTCTTACGGCTTTATTGGAGCTCCATCGCTCTCCAGATTTTTCATCTCCCCAGGGCATATCTCTTGGTTTGGATGACTAACTTGCTTTTCCTGTGGAAATGTGAATTTCTAAGTTGCTGATCCAAGTCTCTCCGCTGGTTAAGTCATTGTCCATCTGTCTGCTCCCTCCTGAGCTTGTGCTGGGAGCTGCAGAGGGGATTAATGCATGGAGCAGGCTGCAAGTTAGGCCTGGATTAGCAAGAACAGCCCCGGTGCCTTGTTTTCCCCGTGTTCCTGTTGGTGTTCCTGGCTCCTGAGGAAGGAATCGCCCTGCTTAGATTGTTTTGGTTTTTTTTTTTCACTTTCCATGCCCAGGGAACTAGGTGAAAAAAATATTCCTCTAAAATCCCAGCATCAGTAAGACCCAGGTTCCAGCTGGCTTCGTCCCACCTTAAACCTGTATTTGATGGACCTTTCTGCAGGTTCTTGAGGAAAAGCTCTGTGCAGGAGCATGGCCAGGCTGTGGGGGTTTGCAGCAGGAGGTGGCCGGGCTGTGCTCGCAGGGTAAATCTGCTGCAGAGAACTCGGTGTAGTGCCTCGGGAGCCAGTTAAAGAATCGTGTTGGATGTCTGGCTGGTAAAACAAGATGTTGTGAGCTGCAGGGATGTGATTTATTGTGGAGGGACTGAGCTGCTGGAGTAGAAAAAGCTGTTTGAGCAGTGGTGCAGCTGTGCATGCCTCACCTGGAGTGCCAGGATTAATTCCTGGGCTGTTTTTTGTGACTCCGCATCTGACTGAGTCCTTGCAAGGATTTGGGAGTGGGGGGGCCACAGGGGCTTCTCTGAGGAGCTGCCAGAATCTTGGAGGATGAGTCTGCCACTGGCCGAGGCTGAGCCCAGCAGTGTCTGGGATAGAGGTTTTGGGAATTTGAGGGGAAAACACTGCAGCTGGAGTGAGAATTTGTGGGAGCAGCAGCCCCAAGGTCGGTGCAGCAGCAGGGGCGGGAGCTGAGATCCCCCAGGGAATCCAGTCCGTGAGGGGAGCACAAATCCCTCTGCAGCCCAGGGAGGACCCCACAGCAGAGCAGGGGATGTCTGGAGGAGGCTGTGATCCTATGGGAAGAGGGGCCCAGGCTGGATCAGCTCTCTGTGATCCCATGGGAAGAGGGGCCCAGGCTGGATCAGCTCTGTGATCCCATGGGAAGAGGGGCCCAGGCTGGAGCAGGGAAGAGTGAAGAGTCTTCCCCGCAAGGAGGGAAACAGGGGATGAGCTGCCTGCAGCCCCCATTCCCCGCTCCCTCTGCTGGGAGTGGCGTTGAGCCCGGAAAGAAGGGAAGGACTGGGGGAAGGTGTTTTTAAGATTTGGGTTCATTTCTCCTCACTGTACTCTGGCTATAATTTACTTTCCCCTCACGGACTCGGCTCTGCCTGTGACAGCGCTGGCTGAGCGACCCCTTCCTGTCCCTCCCTCACCCCAAACCATTCCTGGGTGTGATGCCTTTCCCTGGGCTTAGAATTAAAAGCCAAACACAGTTAGAGGAAAAAAGGGTTTTACCTTGGTATTTATTTAAGGATCCTCTGGTGCACCACATCCAGGTAGAAAGCAGCCCTGAATGCACACCGAAAGTGCACACTCGAAAGATGCACACACACGATAATTCTCATACAGTTATAGACCTTGCACATTAGCACATCTATCAAAGATTCCCCAATGAGAGGCTCAAGAGAAGCCCCCGTCCTGAGGAATGTTCCCCCTGGATGGGCCTATCTTGGTTTACAGAATGTGTTCTGGAGAGGACCTTGGTGTCTGGGGCTTTCTGACCCAACTTCGAGGTTTTCAAGACGTTTGGTCTCCTGCCGTAACAGAACTTTGGGTCTAAGCTAGTTATCAGACATGGGGGATTACAAGTGTGTGGGCTAAAAGCACTAAGGATACATGCAAAGCTGTGTAAAAGGGTATGTGGAAGGGTATATGGGAGGGGTATATGAAAAAGCAAAAAATCATCATGGCATCAGGTATTCTTTCCTGCCCGGCTGAGCGGGCAGTGATGCAGCAGCTCTGGTGGCCCCCGGCACCCGCTGCTCCCTCGCACTTCTTCTCTCCGTGATTCAAACCTTCAAAGCCACTGGCGAAGCGCCGGCCCCGGGCCCCGCTCGCTGCCGGGGATGTGTTCCACGCGCCGGGATTTTGGGATGCCGCGGGAGAGGCAGGGACAGCAGATGGCAATGTGGCGCTGCGAACCGACCGAAACCCGGGGAATTCGGGATGGGCCGCGAAATTCCTTGGAAAATCAAGACGAGCGCTGCTGCGAGGGTCCTGCCTTTGGCTCTGGGTGCAGGATTTGGGGCCGTGGGATGGGTTTTCCGCAGGATGGGATGGATGGGTCGGGAACCTGCTCAGGAGTCGCTCTGTCCCCGTCCTCGGGCTCTGCATCCCCTCGGAGCTGGCACTGCTGGGGATGTTGGGATGGGGACACTCCCAGCCTGTCCCTTCCTCTTGGGGAAGGTCCATTTATGATTTAATGCCTCAGAAGGGCCAAGCTCGGGCCCACAATGGGGTGGCTCGTGTTTATTGGGGGCTCTCTGTGTATTTATTTGGATTTAAGTGCTGCTTTATCACTGAGGACCTGTGTCCACAGTGGGAGGTCTAGATGCAGAGAGCTGGAGCACAAGTCTCAGCTCGGGGTATGTGACTTATTCCCCAACTTCAAGAATCCCAAGAAGTCTGTGACGACGTGGGGGGACTCTCTTTGTTGATTTTAATACAAGGCTTGTGATAAAACCAACCAAAATCTAAAATTCCCACATTTTTGGTGCCTCCACGTGTGGAAAATGAGGAGGCAGAGATGCTGTAAATGCAATGTAAGCTTGGCCATCTCCCTGATTTGTGCGACTCACCGATTAATGAGGCAGCCAAGTGGTGTTATCTCCATCTGCAATTGATTTTTGGCCGGCAAATTAGTGGGAGACAATTAGAGGTGTTCCTTAAAAAAAGGTTCATTAGGACCCCAAATCCTGAATAAATCCCGTGGGTTTGCAGGGAGAGAGAGGCTCCTGCTTCCCCTTTAATTCCTGGAGAAGGAGGCAAAGATGTATCTGTGCTGCTGCTGGTGCTGCCCTGGTGCCTCATTTGCTCCAGAGCTCCTTTTGGGTGGAAAAGCTGGGAGAAAATGGGAGATTCGGGAGTCTTTGGGAAGAGCGGGGTTATGGTTACGGAGCAAACGAAACCAAGGCAGGGCTCTCAAATCCACTTCACAGCACGGAGGGGCTGTGGCTGCGGGGTCTCTGCTCCATAGTTGGGTTATTTTCTTTTTGGAAGTTCTTTTGGACAAATGAATATGCAAATCATTAATGACAAAATTGTTATTGCAATAGAAATTTATCCCATTTCCTAAATATTTCCATATCTAAATTCCTTCCATGTCTTGTGCAGTTTCCCAGCTGAGAAGCTGCAGGAATAACAACCTGTCGCAAACACAGTAAAATCTGGATTTTGGGCTGGATTGTGGCCCTCCAAGAGCTCTGAATTGGGAGTTTAACTCCTAATACTTCACTCAAGCATAAAATAATATTTATTTAAAATAAAGAATAAAACAAAGAGTTCTCTTCATGCCTCACACGGTGGTTTGATAGAATTTAATCCTTATCTCTCAAAGGCCAGGTGATTTTAGGGGGGAGGGGGAGTTGGTGTCACTTACATCCTTCAAAACTGAGTCTTTATGATGAACCAGAGCTCTCCAGCACTGCCAGAAAATTCAATTTGTGCTTTTAAATGAGGGCTTCCTGTAGAGCTGAGAGTCCCACAAAGCTCCATCCCCAATTTATTTGAAGAGGAATTCTGGGCTGGGGGAGCTGCTGCAAGGCTTTGCTGCTGGATTGGTAACTTGGGTTTATGAAGAATTCATTTATAAACCTTCCTCCTGTGGCAAAATATGGGAATAACATTGATCTGTGGGAGGGGAACTGGAATAAAAATATTTGTGGGATCACCTGGATGTTTGCAGCCAGGGCAGTGAACCTTCGGAGCTGAAACTGCAGCTCTGTGGTGTTGAGGGATGGGTTGGATGTTCCACATCCAGCTGTGGATACAAAAATCCTACAAAAACTGTGCAGAAAGTCACAATATTCAGGGATTTTAAGCTCCTTAAAGAAAATTCCTCTCGTGTGGTCACTGAGGAGGGAACGAACCAGGAATTCCTCCTGTGCCAAACCTTCTGAGCTGGTGGCAAAGATCAGAGTTGGAATTTATGCTTCCCGAATACGCTGGAAAAATCGGATGAACAGGCTTTGCAGTGAGTGGGGAAGTGGGATGGACTTTTTTCCTGGGAGAATCTGCTGTGCATCTCACTCCTGGTCCGGATGTGTCTCCACAGGCCTCTTTAGTGGGATTTGTGGCAGCGGGGTGAAGGCAGGAGGCCTAAACGGCTCTTTGGAAGGGAGCAGGGAGTGGGTTTGGGATGATGCCTCAGAACTTTAGGGAAACGAGAGCCAGGGTTCCAGAGCTAGATTTTTCTGGAGCTCATTTAGAAGTCAGTGTGAGCTTTGAAAACATTCTGCAAGGGTGTCCTTGCCTGTGGGTTTCTTTTGGACAATTTGTGTTTGAAATCCAGGGAATGCCTCCTCCTTTAACCCCCAGGATGGATTTATCCCTGAGCTCTGCTCGGGGCATCACCCAAAGCCAGCTGTACCTGGTGAGGGTTCATCCGATAATCCACGAACCACCGGAAAATGGGGGAATGTTAGAGGTCTGACTTGATTTTTGCTTTTCAATCCCACTGGTTTGAACAGGATTTCAAAGCCTTCAGAAACAGAGGAACTTAAAATGCTTCTGATTTTGGACTCATCATTTGTAGCTTATTAAAGCCCAGCTATAGGTTTTTATTAGATGATCAATAAATCTAATCAAGTTTTACAGGAAGGGCGGTTTTATTTTATGCTGCCATAAATTCGCCTCATTTTTCCTATCAACATTTACAAGGGATTTGAAAAGCACTTTGAAAAAGAAACCCCATCCTGTCCCTCTCATCCAGTTCATCAACAGGACTCTTAAATTTCTGTCCGTGTCACATTAAGAACAGAATTGAAAAAGTTTGAGAACCACTTATTAAATCTGTGCCCCTAAATCACCCAGCAGATGGAACTCATCCTCATAAACAGCTTTAGGTATGGAGAGGGATGAATCACTGAAATAAACTGACAGGTATTAAAAAACCCCAAATATTGTAGCATGAGCTCAGCTCTTCACACCTCTGTAGCTGTCCCGGCATTAAATAGCACGGGGATGGTGGCTTTGGAATGTGCCAGGGAAGTGGGAGCTCTTCCAGCCAGGAAATGGCATCCCTCAGCAGTGGGGGGATGTCTGGGAGGAGTTGCACAGCCCTCTGTCTTGGGGGGTCCCTGCTTTGCCTGTGGACCCTGGAGCAGGGTCAGGGATGGTTTGTGCGGAGCAAGGAAGGCAGAGGGATGTCCCTCCTTTCCACTGGCCTGGAATTCCAGGGGAATTCAGGATCACAAACTCCACCCTCTTGAGCAAAGTACCTTAGGGCCGTTGCTTTTCTCAAGTGAGACTCGAGGCAGATGAGTTAATCTGGAAAAGAAAGTTTATGAGCAGTTTTTAAGTAGTGGAGTCTGTCAGTGCTTCCTCTGAGAAGAATGTTTAATACAAAAATGACTGCAGTGTGTGATTTAATCTGTGGTGTAAATGTTCTGTTTCAATCTGTTACTCCTCCAGATTTTTTACCAAATATTGAGTTGGGTTTGGGCTTGAAATTAGAATGACTTCAAAGTGATATTGGGGAGAGGCACAGTAAGAAAGGGAGGACTCAGGAGCTGAGGTTGCACCTGCAGTAAATTTAACCTATTTGCTAACACCAGGTGTAGGGGTCTGAGAGTTTGGGAGGGCTGAGGAACCCCACAGAGCTTTAAATGTGATCTTCCTCTGAGAACAACCTCAGTGTGAGCCTGGGAGCAGCACAGCCTGACCTAAAGGATGGGATTCATCTCCCTGCATGGGTTTTACTCCCTTAAGGCCCTGTTAGTGAGGATCAGTGCAGGATAAACGATCCCCTAAAAGGCTGCTGGTTCTTAGTGCAGATCATTTCTGTGCTGGGGCTGCCTGGGAGGGCAGGATGAGTTTTGTGGGAGCACAGAACCATTGGAATTTCCTCCCGGAGCTCTCCTGTGGCCGTGCTTTAAGCAGGCAGGCTCCTCAGGGCACATTCTCATTCCCGCTTCTTCCTTTTGCTGTTCTTTTTTTTGTTAGGGAGGACTTTCTTCCGTGTCCGTGGTGCTCCTGTTTTTATCTTCTGATCCAAGCCCTTCTTTCTCCCCTGTGTGCCTGGGAAAGTTGGCTGGGAACCCCCTGCTCCTGCCCTGCTCCTCAGCCTCTCCCCTGCTCCCAAGTCCCAGTTAGGCTGGGATCACCCTGGGAATGCTGGGTTGCTGGAATGCCTTTTTAAAGCTCTTGTTCAATGTGGAGTTTGCTCAAAATGGGAAATGTGCAGACAGTGCTTGAGGGAGGGATGATTTTTGATGTTGTGCAGAAAGTGTCTGTGGCCCGACTTATAAAATCACGGAATTACTGAGGTTGGAAAAGCCCTCTGAGATCACCGAGTCCGACCGTCCCCCAGCACTGCCAAGGCCCCCGCGGAGCCCTGTCCCCAAGTGCCACATCCACAGGGCTGTTAAATCCCTCCAGGGGCGGGGACTCCACCTCTGCGCTGGGCAGCCCTTTCCATGGTGAAATTTTCCCAATATCCCACATCTTTTTAGCACTGATTTAGTTCAAGGACAGGCTCGGGAAGCGTTGCCAAGGGATTTCAGGTGCCCTTCTGTTGTGCAATATTGTGTCCTATTTTCCCAGCCCTCAGAGTCTGCAGACACCTTGGATTCAACAACCACTGCATATTTTAATTTCTTTTTTCTGCTGTAATTTATTCGTGGCCAAGAAGACATGGCTGGGTTATTAATACTCTCTTAATTGCTCTGTTTTCTCGGAGTAACTTGCCTTTTGTGGCCGAGCAGGAGGTGACAGTGGCAGCCAGGCTGTGACCTGGAATGACACGGCTGCTTTGATCCTGACCTTAAAACCAGGGCAGGAGGCCTTTATTCATATTAATACTTCTTCCTGCTAAAGGAACTCTAATTTTAGAAGAAATTTGGCTTACGAATAAGTTTTGATGATGCATTTTTATGGCACAACGGTTTGGAAAGGTCCTGGCTCTGCGGCTGCACCCGATGTGTTCCAGGGAGCGGGGCCTGGGGGTCACCCCCGAGGTCAGGAGGGGCCTGGGCTGTGGTGTTTTGGCCTTTGGGGGCAGAATCCACGGAGCACCCTCACAAAATATTCATTATTTCACAGTCTTAAATATAAAACATGTCAACATTTAATAGGGAAAGACAAAACAACAGGAATCTGGAATCTGGCAAATGCTGCAGATCTTCCTGGGGACCTTCAGTTCTTGTGTCCCCTCTGGGCTTGCCCATTAGGGAACCAACCTCAGGTGCTGGACATCAAACAGAAATCACTTAAAAATGAGGGGGTTTTGCCTTTTTTTCCCCCCTCCATCCCCATTTTCCCCTCTTTCCTGGTCCCCCCTCAGTCCTTGCCATGCACACATTGATTTCCACACTATTTCTGGCCGGCAGGAGTTCCTGATATTAATGATGGAGAGACTTTCAAAAGATCCTGGATTTTAAAGCAACTTTGAAGGCAGTTTCTTTTAAACTCTCCTGAAAACTTGTGCCACTGTAATTTGTTTCAACACAAATAATTAACACCTTGCATCTGTGTGATCTTGTAGTTATACTCTCTTAACTTTTGGAGTTTTCCTGGTAATTTAGATTTGGGTTTGGTTTAGGGCCAAAGGTGGGCTGTTATTATATTAATTTAAATATCCTGGTGTAGGTTTCTAACAGAGTTTCGTGCAATTAAATGGTGACCTTGAGAGGAGGCTTGAGCCTGTTTTATCTCCCATTCCCAGAGGAATTAACCTGTTATTCCCTTCTCCTTGGCCACTTGTCTGATCAAAGCCAAGGGATGGGGGAAGTTCTGCTTCCCTTTTACTCAGCAACAAAACTCTTGTCGGAATTAGATCCAGACTGCAGCAAAGCCATTTTTTGAAACAATTAAGAAGGTGCTTGATGGGTCCTTGGTCCCTCAGCTCATTTGCAGGTTGGGGAACGAGCTGCTCCTGTTGGAGAGGCCCACGAGGAATCGGGGAGTGGAAGTGAGGGTATTCCTTGTGGCCTCTGTGCTGGGCTGGTGGATGCAGAGCTCGGCACTGGATCTGATCCATGCCGAGGGATCAAGCCTGTTGTTTTCTGCCTGATCTCCCACCTCACCTGGCTTTTGGGGGCTGGGGTTCATAGGACAGACTCAAAGCTTGTTTTTTATTGACTTTTTAACTTTTCTGCTGGAGATCAACACCGAATCTGGCAGCTTTAGGTTCCCACCAGTTTAAGGGTGCTCTGAAGCTATTCCTCTGGGATAACCTGCATATCCTGCTGGACATCCTGCAGCTCCTGCCCTGCGGGTGCCCTGGGCTAGGGCTGATCAGCACAGGCCTGCAGAGCTTGGGATCAGCTGGGCACCTCGGGCATTTTGCCTTTGATCCACGGGCAGTCCTGGCTGGAGATGCCCGTTGGACTGGGGGGTTCTGGCAGCCTCGTGTCCTGCAGTTGTTTCTCCGTTTCCCCCCTGGTTTGGAGGCCAGGCTGGAGAAGCTGCAGCAGTCCCCTGGTGTGTTCTGCCGCTCAGAAAACTCTGTATTTCCTTCATACCCTCCCTCAGCTTTTTATCCAAGAATTTCTGCTGGTCCCTTGCTAAGTAGGAGGTAAAAAAAGGAATAAAAAATGAAATCCTACAGCCAGGACAGGCTGCAACCTTTGGTTTTTGTTGACTTTCCCCTTGCAAAAAGGAGCCAAGAAACGTGGGAATCCAAGTCCTCCAGGATCCAGGTGTGATCCAACCCCTCAGGTCTCCTGGGGCCACCCAAGCCACCCATTCCTCTTCATCTTGTTTTATGTCCTGTGAAATGTTGTAGCTCAGGTGCCTGTCTGTAAACAGATGCAATAACCTAATCCTGCTTTGCCTTTCCAAGAAATAACTGATATTTGCTTGAGGATGTCTCTCTTCTCTGCTTTATGTGGGTTCAAATCTAAAAAATTTAGCTTGAAGAAGTGATGATGTTGCCCTTACAAAGTCAGTATTTCAGAACAGCTGCAAGAGGGCAGAATTTAGAGGGTGCCACTGTCCAGAGTAATGGCTTTTCAATCCTTTATCTTTAATTTGGGTCAACTATTGTGGAATAATCTTGTTATCCATAAGAACCTGGCTGGGCAGGATGACATTCCCTCATTGTGTGTCTCCAACTCATCTCCATCCTCATCTGTAACAGCAGCGTGTCCCCGGATGTCTAAAGACAACATGTAAAATGTGGAATATTTTTAGATATCCTTTAGTAAAAGCCATGAATTCCCAGTTAATGGAGCTCGAGTGTCAGGGAGAGTCATTTCAATTCTACTTCTGCCAAAAAGAATACTTCAGAACACGCAGAGTGCTGGGAGAAGTAATTGTGCTTTCCTTATTTATGTGGCAACTAATAACGGAAAAGAGTTTTTTGTCTCGTAACGTGATTTAGTATCACGAAACAGTGATTGGCTTCATTTTTAGTGTGGAGAGTGCTTTTGGCTGCTGCCCTCTTGAAGTGGGAACATGAGATTTTTTTTTTCTGGATGTCAGTTGCTTCACCACCCACCCAAACTCAGGGACGTGGCTTTACTTTTAGTCACATTCCTGAATATTCTATTCAGAAAGATGCTGTTTGACAGATAATGGGTCATTTACAGCAAGAATTACTAAAAATATGGACTAAAACCTGCTTTTGTGACACATTCTGAGGTATTTGGGGGCTCTGTGGTGGCAGGGATTGAATGTCTCGGACTGGAGAGCCTGGGCCTGGTCCCAGTTGTTGCTGCCTTCATCCCAGCAGATAAAAGGGGAGGAGGGTTCCCTTTAAAACCTTTTATTTTGATGGACAGAGCAGAGTGGAAATTCTGATGAACACAAAGCTTTTCTGGCTCTGTTGAGAATATTCCTGTAGTTGATCACTGGGGATAAACCAGGAGTTGGTAACACCTCATCCATGAAAATCCCGTTGTGCCGTTTGACACTTCATCAAAATCTTCACAGGGGAAAAGATTGGCTTTCTCTTTGCTTTTTAGTGTTGGCACTGAAAATATTAACTCTGTGAGGAGCTCTGCAGTTGGGATTTATTCGTGGTGCTTCAGGTGTAAAAAAAATGTAGCACTTAAATCAACTTTCTTTGCGTCTCAGCTGTGGTTTGTCAGTGGCTCCTGCTGGAGAACTTGTCTGATGAGGAATTAATAAATAAAAAATAATAAAGAAGATATTAAGTTTTATTGTAAATTAATTTAATTAAAACCAGAACACGTGGTCGTGATACCTATAAATGCTTTATGTAAATTGCTCTGTGAGGCTGGTGAGGGCCTGGCTCAGGTTGCCCAGAGAAGCTGAGAAATTGGAACAGCAGAGCCTATCTTATTTAATATTAATTGAGAGTTTGGGGATATTTTTGAATGGATTGAGGCACAGACAACTCCATGTGTAAGTCACAAAGATGTTGTTTGAACTATTTTGGTGTTTTTCAGTAACTGGTTTTTCCCAAGCAGCCGAAAAGCCCCTCCCTTGCTCAGCTGCACCGGTGCCCTTACAGAAACTGCTTCAATTAAATCCTAAACCCAAGACCAATAAATGCATTTTTCTGCTGCCAAAATCTTGCCTGGATCTGATCTCTCCTCACCTGCCCTTGGCCCAGGTTGCCCAAACCAGTGACTTGTCCCGTTTTTTCTGTTGTTTATCCCATTTAGACAAATATTCCTTTCTTTGCCAGGTCCCCCAGCCCGGGGCTGCCATGAAAATTTCCAAAACGCTCATTTTGGGATTCTTTCAATCCTTATTTTCCTCCAACTCATTTTCATAACATTCCAGCTTTTGCTGCAATATCACTTCCCCAGCTCCTGAAGCTTAAAAGAGCAGCAGAGCTTGGCTTTACAACTTGCTGGGTGCTTCAGAAGTGATTTCCATTAAGGTGCTTAAATGAATCTATTTTCAGGAAAACACTGGGTTTTCATGGGTGAGTGAGACCTAATTCTGCCTGACGAAAACACGGCTATAAATGAGAGCTGCATTAAGAAGCAGCCATTATAATTAATGGGCAGAAAATTCTATTTCTGGAAAGATTTCTTGTCCACAGGGTCATGGAGGTTTTTTATTTATCTATTTGTTTTTTAACTTGCAAAATGTCCAAGTGGGTACAGACAGGGGCTGTATTTTATTAAAAGCAGGAGCTGAATGCTCTGGTTGGAGTTGGCCAAGTTTGGAATAACTTAATTGCTGAAAATGCACATTTTCCACAGGAAAACTCTCAGTGGATCAACTCTGGCACAGCCAGCTTGGCACTTTTCTTTCCCCCCAAGCTTGGGAATTTATTTATTTTTGTCTCTGGCTGTTTTGATGCCTCAGATTTTCTCTCACAGGTGTTGAGTTTTTCCAAGATGAAAAGGAGTTACACGAAGCTCTTCTCGAGGCTTCCCTTCGCCAACTTTCTCTGGCATTTAATTCTTTTTTAATGCTGTTTTATGCTTGATTTATCCTCAGTTCTCCCAGGTCTCCTTCCCCTTTTCCTTTCTTCCCTCTGCCACTGTAACACGTTCCCTTCCGTGTTTTCAGAGATCAAAGCCTTCTCTCCCTTTCTTCCACCTGTCTTGAAAACAGGGATTTCAATTACTGTGGAGGCAGCTGGAAAGGAAAAATGAGTCAAGAGCACTCAGGAGTTTAATTTGGGCAGCTCTGAGCTTCTCCCACTTAATTTCTTGTTGTTAATGGGCCTAAATTTCAGTGTCTGGTTCAATTTTCATGGAAATCTTTGGGAATTCCAAACAGCCAGGGAAAAGCAGCCCAGAGAAAGGAGCAGGAAGAGTTTAGAGAGGTCTTGTTTACTTGGATGTGGTTTTTTGAGGAGGAAATGAATCTTTTAATTGGCGAGCAGCTCTCTGGGAACGCTGCTCCGTGGCTGAGGGCATCCCTTGGGATCATTTAGGGGGAGCAAGGAATTAGTCATCCTTCAGCTGCTCAAGTGAGCTCATTTTCCTTCATCACAACAACTGATGAGAGATTTGGCTGTTCTCCCTCTTAATTGATGGATCTCCTCAGGCAAATCCCTGGGAAGGAGGTGGAGGTGGAACCTCGGGCCCTTTCTTTGGCAGTTTTTCCACCCAGGAGCGATTTCCCTCGGCAGGAGGGGCTGCTGGAACATCAGGGGGCAAAATAAAGATGGAGGTGGGTGATTTTTCCGTAGCGTCAGGGGATTCTGAGGATGCTCATTCCTTTTGGGAAGCCCCCATTTCTGAGGAAACTTGAATTCTCCACAAGCAGCACTCTTATTTACCATCTGAAGAAAAGACTTGGTAGCTGAATTTCTTGGGAATAAATGGTTTTTTCCCTGGTGTGTTCTGCCCCTGGCAGGAGGATTTGGGGCAGCAAATTTTGGGTGTTTGTGCCTAGAATTCCCTTGTCTGGAGCATTAATAAAGATATTTAACAGAATATAAAGAATAATAGGGAAAAAATCCTGAAGTTAAGGCCAACTGTTTAGGCTGCTGCAAAAACCCAGGTGAGACTTGAATGCCATTGTAGGAAGTGTTTTATTTTGGGAAAAATGATCTAAAAAGGACAGTCTTGATTAGTCCTGGTACTTTGCACAAAGAGAGGACTCTCAGACTTGAGGGAATAAATCAAAAATCCTGTCTTAAGCATCATATTCTGTTAAAATTATATGCGTTCGGAGAGATTTGAATGAATACTAAATAGTGTTTATTTTCAGAATTATCATAACAACTTGTTATTACATGTAGAAGAGAATTAGTTATAAAAATTAAATCAGATGTTAAAGACCATTGTTTTCTTGTTTCCAGCTCGTTCGCCTTAATAACTTGAGGTGAATCAGCCTGTTTGGAATTGCTTAATGCCAAAAATAGGTTGCAGAAATAGGACAATACCTGAGCATACATTTAGGATATTTGCATTGGCCTTCAAAGGAAGCTGACGTTGCAAAAAAAAAACCCAACCCCACAAACCCAACCAAATAACAAAAAAAAACAGCTGGGGGGGTGGTGCATGACACAGAAAAATCGGCTTTTCCTGGAATGAAATTCTCTGGAATTCTAACTCAATGTGTTTCCATCCCTCACATTCTGTGTGCTCAGCTGAGGAAAGCTTTGGAGCAGAAAAGAGCAAGACTCAGACTCTGCTCTTCCAATTTGCGTCAGCTCAAAGCCAAATTCTGCCAAATCAGCCTGAATTTTGTGTCATTAAAGGCAAAAATACCAGGAACTTTCTCACCCCCTCCCTTGATCTGTGTCAGGAACCATTTGAGGCCACTTGGGTGAGGAACATGGGTGGGGTTTTGATGGAAAGCCTTCAACATTAATTTCTCATCATTCTGGGTCTGCCGGTGTTGGGAGTTGTTTCAGATATCCCCAGGTATTTAGAAGTATTTCAGTTCAAGGATCAGTCCATCCACCCTAAAAATGGGTATTTAAAAAATAAAAAGCATCGAAAATAGACCTAACAAAGGCTTGAGGTGCCTGCCCGGTGACTCAGAAGTTTCCTGTGGTTTCAGGCAGGTTCATGAAGAGGTTCCTGATGTTTCCAGTGTATTTTTTTCCAAAAATTTCCACCTGCCCCTCTGTCCCCTTCCCACCAGCTGCTGCGGGGAACATTTCCATCCAGGTTTTCCCGTGTGGACAAATTCCTGATGTGGAAAAGAATCAGCTTTGGCAGTTAACTTTTATTTAGACTCGGGTAGTGATGGTGTGCTCTGCACCCAGGCTGTTCTGCAAGGCCAGTTCATTCTCTTGTAAGCAGTGGGTTATTCATTTTAATTTTTTTAAAGGAATTATTGGCTTCTAAAAGATCTGGAATGCTTTAAAAAAAGCCATCATGACCCTCTGGTGTGAGTTAACATCTCCTTCATGTCCTTTTCTTCTTTGGCTTTGTCATTGGGGGTGAATTCACTGAAAAGCCCTTGTTCCATTTCTCTGGTTTTTAACCTTAATGCCTTGTTTGTCTCTGCTTCATCTCCCTCCTATGGGTTAATGACAGAAATCTTCACTTCCCACCTCCCTGGAGCTGGTTAAAGGCATCGCTCTGATTTTTTTATTTGTGTCTCTGTGTCTCCTCATCCAACCTAATGCTCCATAAGACCCAGGGTTTAAATTATTTAAAGTGTGTCGGAGCTTTCCACACTGTGTCAGCGCGAGTTGTAACCAAGATATATTTTAAAATATATTTTTCATGAGGCCATAAAATAGCCCCATAATTCTGTTTGTCAGACTTGAAGTGTGTGAATAAATATGGCAGGCAGTGGATATATGGGCTTAATACTTTCAGCTATTGGATGCTGGTGGATATTTATTTTTTTCTGTATGTACTGAAGCTTAAGAGGAGCAGGAATTAAATGAATTCTTTAATTATGGAGTAGTTTAGGTTGGAAGGGACATTTAAAGGTCATTCTGCTCAGCCCCCCTACAATGAGTAGGGAGTTTATAAGACCCCAAACAACCTGACCTTGATTCTGACCTTAATCAAAGCTGTAATAAATGAATTAATTAAATTTTATAATCTTGATTTGCGGGGCAGGACTTGGCTGCAGTCGGGGGTCACAGCCCTGATAGGTTTGAAATTCCACTGGGGCAGCACCAGAGCTGTGCTGAACTCAGTGGGTTTGGGAGGCAGTGGTTGTGTGCCTCAAAATCAGCTAATGAAATTAATTCTAATTAATGCATTTTTAGATCTAAACTTAACGATGCCTCTAAAGGTGGCAATAAAGAGAGAGGAGGCTCCTTAGGGAAGTTTATTTAGCACAGCGTGGCAGCCTCTGCACCCCAGAGCGGGTGACAAAGTTATGCTCTGGTTATGCCCAAGAACTCCCTGTGTAAAGCCAAAGGAAATGAAGCCTCGTGTGAGGGAATTGTTGGGAATTTTGGGGCCACTTGGTGGAATTTACAGGGTGTGTTATCCCGGCATCAGTTCCAGGCTCTGCCTGTAAAACCAGGCAGCAGAAGAGCCAAGCTGGGGGATGTGGAGCAGTTTGGTAAACAAGAGAATGGATGTTTTCCCTGCAAGTTCAGGCAGAGAACACAGATTGAGCTCGACCCTGCTTTTAATCACAGAATCCCAGAGTGGTTTGGGTTGGGAGGGACCTTAAAGCTCCTTTTGTTCCACCCCTGCCCAAGGCAGGGACACCTTCCACAGCCCCACACAGAGATACAGAAAAATAAGGAGAATCTATTGTTGTATTTCTCTTCCTCTTGCTCTTCTCTATGTAAAAACTGTTCGTTTTTTGGAAAAATTCAAAATATCTCCCTCAGCTTCATTGCCATCAATCCCTCTAAGCTGCTCTGGGATTCCAGGACAGGAGCAGCCCTGGTGCCAGGAAAATTTTTGGAGAAGGACAAGTCCTCTGTGAGGAGCTTGGTTTGTGTCTGTGCTTTCCCAGAAGCCTAAAAAAATAACAGAGACAAAATCAATGTTTCCAAAGTAAAACAACTGGTGGGTGAAGTGCAGCATTCACCTCTCATCATCACCTGAAATATTTAAATACGTTTCCATGTGCATAAAGATGGATTCCAGGGTGCTTAATTTTATTTTTTTCCACTATATACTCATTTTCTTTCTATTTTTCTCCTTGGATCTCTTTGTTTTTCCTTAAACCCACTCTTTTCTTGCTGCCAGGTGTTCATTTCTGTGCGTACAAGAGCCCGACTGGGTCCTGTGCGGCTCCTGTGCATGAACCTTCCCATTCTCCTTTTCTCTTTTTCATCCCCAAAAGTAAAATTCAGAATTAGTGGACTCAGATTATCGTCAGCTTAACCTTGATTGACTTTGAAATTAATATTTTCTATTGTGTAGCCACCTCCTCAGAATATAAAAAACATGGAAAATTCCACTGCAACAATAAAAATTATTCCTCCAATACCATTAAAAAAGTCTTCTTTTTCAACTTCTATTTTCTTTTCTAACCCTGTTTCTGTTTTGGGCTCATGTCTGGAACAGGAGTTCTGTTTCTCAGCCTGTGTGCAACAGATTGTGGATGAGCAAAGGAGAAGCAGTGAGTGAAGGAGTTTGCTCTGTGATCAGGGAAATGATGATAAATAAAAAGATTTCAGGGTTTCTCAGCAGCTGCTGTTGCAGCTGAGTTAATGTGAGGAGTGACAGCAGCTGCTGCAGAATGGGATTTTTACCTGACTTTTGGTATATTATATATAAAATATATATAAATATTGGTTGAACCAATATTTGCAGTAAATAATCTGTCTCTCGTCAATGACGTGGTTATAGGTGCTTGTAACGATGCTCTTTTTGACCTTAATTTAAAAACAAAACATAAAAAATGTAAGCCAACGAGATAAAAATACTCCTAAAATCCTGATTAAATACCTGGCCCATGCATAACAAATCCTTTGCTGGGGGAAGTCCATGCCAGAAGATGTCACTCAAAGCTGTTGTCCTGGAACTGCAGGATTAGGCTTTGCCATAATTATATTGATTTTTTTCCCTGCTTAACATTGAAGTTGAGTCTTTCCTTCTGTCCATAGGGGTGCTATTCCTCAATCCATGTGTGCTGCCTGATTTTCCCTAGTGCAGAATTAAGCAAAGCGAATCTCCAGGCTTAAATTTATCCTGCTTTTATAGTTCTCCTTTTGTTTTGACACAAGAGAAGCCCCTTAACCTTGCATCTCCACAGGCAAATTCCTGCCCAGGGTATTTGAATTCTTTTCCTTTAAATTTCCTGTTTAAATTATTTTTTATATTATTAATATAATATAAATATATATTTTATATTATTAGCATAAACTATCCAGGAAGAGATGGAACAAGACAGCAGAGTGTTTATTGTGGAATAGATTGGATATAGATTAATTTTTTTCAGTGGAAAATTGTAATATAACCACAAAATGCCTGAAAATCTTGTGCTTTTGAGTTTTCAATGTTTTCTTTGTTTTACTTTGTTTTTAGTGGGGCTCTTCCTTTGAGCACCTGAGGTGATTTTGTGGCTGCTGAAGGGTTTTGTGCTGTCATCTCCTTGAGGCCATTCCCAGTCATATCCCGTGTCCTGCCTGATGTTTCATCCCCCCTGTGGAAGTTGGGAAGGGCTTTTCTCCAGGAGAATCAGGGTAATTACTGGAGCAAAATTACAGCATGTGACCCCTGGAGCGTCAGAAGGTGGCAGCCAATTTCTGCTGTGTGCTCAGGAAGCTCCAGTTCCTCCTCAGTCGGGAAGAACAAACCCCAAAATGAGCTGTAAAGGTAATTTTCAGATTGCCTGTCAGCCCCAAACACATTTTTATCCATCATCACAGTGACACAACGGTGACTTCCTCAGCATTTTATGCTTAATTTGCATAACCCACAGCACCCAGACTTTCTGGAGACCTCAGAGCAACTTCTCCACGTCAGATTTAAATTCCATGTAATTTATTTCCACATGGAATTCACAGGAAAAATATTCCACATAGATTAAACAAAGGCTAACAAGTTGACTGTTGGTGACTCAGGATCTGAACTCCTCGTGGTGCTGCTGCACAGTTTGGGGACAGCTTTCCATTAAAAATGAAGATAAATGCCATAAAATAAAAGCTCTCCTCAAATGAACCCCCCTGCTATTATTTTATGCCTCTTAGGTCTGGGATTGGGGTAGTAAATATTTGGCAACAGGGTTTTTAGAGGTTTTGGTGGCTTGGTGTTTGGTGCCTGATTAAATGAGAGTTTTCTCTATGCCTGAGAAGGGTGACTGGATTTATCACACATTGTCCTGCTGCATGTCCAGATCCCAGGCAGAAAAAAATGAATATTTAACTCCCCAGACTTGCAAATTGGGTTTATTTGGTGCTCAAGGAACTTGGATGAGTTTTAGCTCATGAAAAATTCCCAGTAAGGTCTTCTAAAAAGAAGTCCCACAGGCAAAAAATATAAATTGTTTATTTACTTCTTTAGTACCTCTTCAAATGATATCAATACAATGAGAAAGAGGGGAAAATCTTAATTATCTTGGGTTTTATTGGGGAATAAAGGGATTTACAATTGTAACTTTTACTTTGGTTTGAGTAGGATGTGGCCTGTGCTGGCAAAACCAGGTCTGTGATTGATGGGAAAGCAGGAATGGTCAGTCCAAAAGGAAAAGGCTGAAGGAAAAGTGAAGTAAAAATGAGAAAGGGTATTTTAAAATGAGAAATAGAACATAAGAATAGGCAAATAAAGGAAGAGAACAGTGGCGGTGTGCTCAGTTAATCCTGGAACAGGAGGTGTTGCTGCCTTCTTTCCTGCTCTGTTCTAGTGGGAAGGCTTGGAAGGGAAGGAGGAAGACGAGTTAATCCTCAGAGGGACATGTCTGGGAGTGATTTGTGCCAGCAGAGCCAAAAATTCTGCTTTGGATAATTCCTTTTCGTGTTATTTGGATGTATAAAAGGGCAATTAACAATCAGAGCCTAACTGGGCTTTACTCTGAGCTGGGCTGGGCTGGGCTGGCTGATCCCACGGGGACGCTTGGGAGAAGGTGTGTTACACAAAGCACTGCTGTTAGAGTTCAGTTTCTGTAGCATGCACTCTAGAAATGCTTCGTTTTTACTGTGAAATATGAAAAATGCACTCAATGACCAGAAATACTCAGTTTTAGGACAACTGGGGTTTCTCCAAAGGCACAGCAAAGCTGCTGTGAGGGGAGGGTGCTGGGAAATACCGAGTTCAGCTCCCCACCTGGAGTTTTTTGTGTGATAATAAAGGGGAAAATGGGGGAAAACGTGTTCTCATCCATCACGGGAGGAGTAAAATTTACCCTTCTCGGAGGAGCTGTTTAGTTTTCTTCTCCATCAGCCCTCAGTAGGGCAGGAGCTGAAGAGGCTCAGCAGGAGCTGTGACCTTACAAGCCGCAGGAATTTGTTGCAGGCGAAGCGAGGGGAGGTTTGGATCACGGACAGGGAACCATTCCCCATGGAGGCAACATTCGGGTTTAACAAACTCCTCAGGCAGTGCTCTGCCCCTGCTCCTGCTCGTTAATCTTGACCCAGCAGCTTTTCCTCCATCATCTCTCTTCTCCTGCTTAAAAGTGATTTTTTTTTTTTTTGGTAATTACAAGGGGCAAAGCTCGTTACAGGCTGAGCAAGGGAAGTGCTGTTCCAGGAATGTTCCCTCTTAGAGCTGGATTTCTTCCAAAGAGAGGTGACTGTGAAGTGCATCTAAGAAAATTAGCAACTTTTAGAAGAAAAAAGCGGTTTGTTTTCCAGATAATATTTTAAATCATAATAAAAAACCCATTAAAAATAATAATAATTGCTGGAAAATGGGCTGTGCATATTTATTTTACAGAAAAGAATAAGGTTTGCTGCTTGTTTGTTGGGTGCCAAGACCCAATTATTTGATTAAAAAAAAGAATTTTGCTATTGGATCAGTACGGAATTCTAGTGTTTAGTCTTTGCAGTGGCCTCTTGAATTATTCTTATTAATCACCATTTTCTTTCTTCTCCTTAATTACCTTATGGTTAGTTTTTAAAAAAAACCATTGGTGATCTCAGATCTTTCCTTCCATTAGAAGCATTTTACAGATTCCAAAGGAATTTCTCACCTTTTTAAGGTGGAGGTGCTAAAACCTGTTGGAAATTTGAAGTTTTCCTTCAAGTGTTGCATCAGTGCGAAGATCTTTTCCATTATTTCAGGGAATAGCCCGGAGACAGGAAAAGATTTGCTGAAATAATTGGCTTGGTTTTAGGGAATTAGTTGCAACAAAACCTGGATCTCCTGAAATTTTCTGCTTGGTGAATGGTTGGGCTTGAGGAGTTTGGGGATCTTTTCCAGTCTTAACGATTCCGAAATCCTATGATCGTGACTTCATGAATTTTTCAAGGGCCCGGTTGCATTTTCTGTTTATACTGAAATAGGTCATAAATTGTGGTGTTTTGCAATCTTTTAAGTGAACATTCCACTGGAATGTTTTAAGGGAATATCCCATTTGATTATTACTGAAATGCAGTGCTAAAGTTGGAGCATTTTGTCTTTATCCAAACTCTGGTAAGAGTTTGCTTTTCCTCTTGGAGAGGAACCTGTTCATACCTATTTCACTTCCTTCATTTTCAGGGCATTTTTCTTTTCTGCAGGAGCTCTTTCTGAGGAGTTTAATTAAATTTAGATGCAGGAAGTTTTCCTTCTCTTTTTCTTTTTGAAGGCCAGGTGGGGAATCAAAATCTGATCTCCTGAGATCTTACTCCCATAAAATACTCAAATCCTGGGAAAAAAAAGATTAATTTCTGTTTCACATCCTCAGACCCTTTAAACCTAAATGCTGGTGAGAGATCCCAATTAGAACCACTCAGGAGAAAGTCCTGGGGGTAGAAATCTCTTTTCTGTGAGAAATGAAGCAAAATACAACTTAAAGTTGTTTTTGAATTGGGTTTTAGTGTATTTATAGGAAAATGGTGAATATCGTATTTGAGGTGTGATTGTCACTCTTTTAAAGACTTTTTGGGGTTTTTTTTAATGTTCTTAGGAATTAAATATATTGGAATGAAAGTCCAGATGTTGCCAAATCTTACCAGCTTTTCCAAGCAGAACCATGGATTTGCCTCTGCAGAGAAAGGAGAAATAAAACCCTTGAACTTGAGGTCCTAGAAAAAAATCTGCTCCACAACTCTGCACTTTTTCCTTGCAGTGATTTTTTTTCCAGCCATCAGTTGCTGCCTGCTCCGTGATGAAATGAAGAGACCACGATGACAAATCCCAAGGCTCAGTCCCAAATAAATCAGTTTATCTGGACTGTGTAATTGGGAGATGTCTCCCTTCTGAGGGATGGCAGGCAGTGATTGAGGTACCGATCATAAATAAACTCAGCAAACTGAATTTTGTGATTTTCCTGGGCTCCTGAATGCCCACGGAGCAGCATCCAGGCTTGGAGACTTCCATTTGGACTGAGGGCTGGCTCTCATTCCAGTTGCGTTCATCGATGATTTTCCCTCTTCCTGAATTAATTTTTAGGTATCATCCGTGCCCTGCTTGCCTAGGAAATGTTCAGGGAAAGGGAAATAAAGGATATTTTACTGCTGCATAGTGTGGAACTGTGTGAAAAGGGATTTCCCTTGCTTTAAAAGCTGGATTCCTCCAAAAACCTCTGGAGAAGAAGGGCCACATAATCCTCTATCTGCGCCAGGGGATATGCAGAATTTAAATTTGCTGCAACATAAACCCACTTTCATTCCTATAGATTTGGTTACGAATCAATAAGGAAAATACTCTTATTTTTCCCTTCACTGAGGGAGCAGCACTGTGATATCCTGCATTAATTTTACACAAAATATGAGCTGAAGGTGCTCATGTAATTTCCTTGGAAAAATAAATAGCGTTTTCTAGCGCTAAGAGGAGAGAGGCTCTAGGTAATCCATTTCTTTCTGTTATTTTGATTTAATTTTACAGGCATGAGATAAAATTGAATTAATCTTTGTTAAAAGATGACCTTTGGAATAGGCTCTCTGCTGGGTGTTTAGTTACTTGGAGCAGGTACTCCCAGGTTGAGAGCTGGGAACAATTGACTTGCTTGGAGTGTATCAAAGAGAGTGGGGCAAATTTGTGCCTGGTGTTGCCTCGGTGAAATCAGAGCTACTTCTGGAAAGGGAATAGTGGGAATATCCATTTGGGAATGCCTATTTTTCCCAGGGGACTCTGCTGGAAAATGTCTCGTAATCATATTTTAGTAGTGGGAATTTTGCTGTAGGAATGTTGTTGATTTTTTTTTCCATTGGTCTTTTTATTAAAAATGCTTTTAATTTCTTTAAATAAAATGGATTTAGTCGATTTAGATCGGCTATTGGGAAGGAATTCCTGGCTGTGAGGGTGGGGGGGGGCTGGGATGGAATTCCCAGAGAAGCTGTGGCTGCCCTTGGATCCCTGGAAGTGTCCAAGGCCAGGCTGGACGGGGCTTGGAGCAGCCTGGGACAGTGGAAGGTGTCCCTGCCGTGGCAGGGGTGGCACTGGCTGATCCTTAAGATCCTTTCCAACCCAAACCTTTGATTAAAAACCTTTGGTTAGTTTTTTGATTAAAAAAAAAAAAGCCAATAACTGAGAAATGTGTTCCTTTATCAAAGACTTGGAGATTTTAGACCACCCTTGGCACTAAAACACCCAAGAAATTTAAGTATAAATGTGTCAATATCTCCCCCACAGCCAATTTTTCCCCTCTGGATGGTGTAAATCAGGAATTTTTGCCTGAGACCATGGTCCCTGCTCACCTAAAAGATGCCACGGCAACTTTTCCCCAGTGATCCTTTCCCCTGGACCTGGGCAATGCAGATCCCTCCTGCCTGCAGAAACGTGCAGACCTAATTTAGTCTCCACAGACTGAATCCTGGAGCGGGGTTTGCACAGAGCCAATTATGAGTTAAACACGGGATAATTGGATTTAATAGGAAAACTGTGCAGGGCCTCAGAAGCAGAGCAAAGACCTGAGAGCAACGGGCTGTGGGGAAAGAGGGCAGCTGGCAGTGGAGCTCTCAGGGACTGGTGTTGGACCAATATTATTTCATCTTTTCCTTAATGACTTTGGCACCAAAAGTCAAAATGCGCTAATGGAATTTTTGCTGATGACATAAAACTAGGAGGCAGTGTCAACACTGAGGAGGATGGGATTAATTAGGCAGGATCAGGTGACCTCCAAGCCTAGAATAATAGAATTAGGGGAAAATTGAGTAGTGCAAGCTCAGGGCTGTGTCCTGAAGAATAATGAACTGAATTCTGTCAGCAACAACAGGAGGAGTCGGACCTTTGGGGCTTTTCCTGGATCACAGGAAGCTTTTGACCCGTTAAGGGGATGCAGTGCGTGGTGAAAGGGGCTGTCGAGTTCCCAGCCAAAATCCGTCTGGGAACTGTGGCTACCTGTGCTCAGGGAAAACCCAGCTGGGGCTGGAACAGATGCCTGGAAAAGCTTCTGGCTGCTGGGGGTGGCAGGGCTGGTCCCTCTGGAGGCTGGAGCAGCTCTGCTTGTCGAGCTGAGCAAAATGAGAGTGGAGAAGGGATGGAGTTGCTCTCCATGAGGGCGTTGGGGATAAATGAGGGGGGGAAGCTGTTCAGATGATGTTTCTGTGGGCTGCACAAGGCGGTATAAGCCAGGTTTGAATAAATTAAGGCTGGAAATTAATGGAAGGTTTGGAGCTGCAGGTGGACTGGGAATACTGGGCAAGAAACTTGAAAATTTTATGAGGGCCAGGGCTGATAAATGATGGAAGCTCTGGCTGTCAGTGGGGACAGGGCTGGTGTGGGATGCCCAGGAGCACTTCCAGCGCTCTCTTCCCAGCAGTGCAGAGCTCAGGTCGCTGGTATCCATCTGCATTCCATGTTTTCCTTAAAAATAATTTACAGCCGTGTCTAGACAACCAGTTTGAGGAGCTGCTGGTGCCCACAGAGGTCTAACACCAGCGTGGGGAGAGACCACGGCTGAATTTGTGCATCCAGAGCCTTGTGGGTCCCTTGCAGAGACCAAATTCACATGGAACAGCCTCTGGAGGGCTGGAATTCTGAATCAATGCTTGCCTGGCACCTGTGGGGCAGATACTTAATTTTATAACTTTTTGACAGATAGTTTTCTGTAAACTTGTAATTTTTTAAGGCACGCAGAGAGGGGAGGTGGATGAGGAAGGTTCATCTTGAGGGCAGTGGCTGTTTTAGGGAGGAGATTTTGTGGTTATAGCTCCAAAAAAAATAGGGAACCAGCAGAGAGAGTTTTTGGGCTGGTCAGTCACGCTGCAGGATTATGACACATTCCAAAGCAATGCCAGGCAGTTTTTTCGGACACATCTGGAGCCAGGTTCATCCCTGTCTGCCCCGGACAAGCGTGGCTGTCCTCTCTAGGTGTCACTGGGAGGGACAACGTGCTGTGCCTGGCTGAGTGCCAGTGGCTGCTGTCCCGGTGCTCCGGGGCTCCCAGCCCTGCTCTGGCATGCTCGGAGAGCCCAAATCCCCAAATGAAAACAAGGAGAGACAAATCCAATCAGGAATGTGCTGCCAGCTCGCCAGTCCCGTGTGTTCTGCAGCTGAAAGCTGCGTTTTCTGTCTTGTCCACGCTCATCTGTCTCAACAACAGCAAGGCACAGGAACAGAATTCCCAGAATCCCGGAGTGTTTGGGGTTGGAAGGGACCTCTGGAAATCATCTATTTCAATCCCCTTTCCGAGGCAGGGTCGCCTGGAGCAGGTGATGCGTCCGGGTGGGCTTGGAATGTCTCCAGAGTGGGAGTGGCAAACAGAGCCAATTACAAATAACTCCTTTATTTTTAGAGGAGTGGAATAATAAGATGCACCACTCAATGTGGCGTTTGGGTGCCTTCAAATCTTCTTTTTTTTCCAACCCTCCTGGGCTGCCTGTCTTGAAAGCTTTGGAAAATTCTTTGGCCTTTAAATTGTCCCTTGGGATCCAACATAAATAGAAAGGGACAGGCAGGAACAGCCCATCCACTGTTCCTGCCCGGTGCTGAGTGTTGAAGGAGTTGCTTGGAGCACCTGGGCTCCCAAACATTGTTTGTTTGCCTCAGAAAATGAATTTTTGGGCTGCTGAGGCAGTGTCAGGAGCGAGTGTAACAAGGCAAACCCTGATTTCCCTGCTTGGGAGCCATTTCCCGAGGAAAACCTGCAAGTCTTGGCCTTTCCCAAATAAAGCCACTCGCAACCCTCTTTTGCTGGAGTGCTTTAAAATTATTAGTTTATTATTTCAGTGTAATTACATTCCAAGCCCAGCACTTTCCAGAAGGAGTTTTGGCTCTGCTCTCACAAGTAGGTATTATTTGCTTTATGTAATTGTAGAGCTTCGGTTGCTGTGGCAACGGGACACAGTTTTAAATTTAGAAACTAATTTGTTTTCTGTCACTTTGCTCTTTACTGTTAAGGAGACAAGCTGTTTGCTATTGAATAAAACCTAAAAAGAAGGGGAGATTAAACGTGGATAAAAATATAATGTAGAACGTATTGTGTAGCATTCACTTGGAGATGAAGGAGAAAGCACTGGCAAGGCCAGGAGGGAAATTCCTCTGTTCCTTAGGAATTAAGGGGAAGTTTCTGTGCTGCTGAAGGGGGATATTTTGTGTGCGTATGGGAACAAATCCAGTGGGGCTGCTGCAAAGGCCTAGGAGGCCGGAACTCCCAAATTCCCGAGTTTTAATCCCATTTTTACCACTGACTTTGTTCTCCACAGCAGGGAGGGGCACTTCGTCTCTTTAATTTGGGGCTAAAATAGTGACAGTGTGCAAGTCACTGAATTAAGTTATGGAATTAACCAGCTGAAAAATCTCCAGGTGAGCTTTTGTCCTCTTCCCTACGAGGAATTTCCTTGTGTTTTCTTCATGAGGGATTTCCTGGTGTCTGTCTAACCTGTCCTCAAACCTCTCCCAATGGAGAGCCCTGAATAATCTGTTCCTCTGATCAGCTCTCCTCAGATATAGGAAAAAAAATCATCACATTTCCTGGTTAAACCTCCTCTGCTTCTGTTTAAGCCCCGTTCTCTTGCACCATTCCCAATGGATTTGTCCTTTCTCCTTTACTGAAGGAACTTCTCATGTCTCAGTGCTTCTCTTGGGCCGCTTGAGGCTGTGTGGGGTGCAGGAAACACCTGAATTTGTAATGAAAAACAGAGGAACAGAATTCTTTGCCAGTAGCAGGGCCCACCAGCCAGCTGTCCAAACCACCCTAGTTTAGGAAAAACTGAATTTTTCTTTCGACCTATGAGGGTCTCAAATGCCTTCTTGAGCCTAAATACAAATGCGAGAATGGCAGGGTTCTAATTTGACACGTTATACATTAGATAAAAATGAGGTGGGGTCATTTTGTTGGATGACTTAGTTTAGGCTGTTGGATTATTAAAAATAAGAAGGAAAATAAAAAATGAAAAAGGAAGCACTCAAAAGTGCTGGTCAGTGTTACCGGGCAACATCTTTGGCAATTCAGTCTGGATTTTTCTGGATGTTTCTGTGTTATTATATTTTGTGTTAGAATATTTTATGGTATGTATTGAAGTAGGTAAGACTGCAAAATTAGGTGTGCAAAATTGGAGTGAAAAGCTCTGTGCTCAGAACGTCCCGGTGACGCGCGCAGAGGATTCCTTGGGAAAAACCCATGGTGGGAATCACCTCTCAGTGCCTGGGTGAGCCAGAAACACTTTCCCAGTTCCATTAGAAGCTCAGGAATCCTGCATTTATCCCAGCAGCTCCCTGGAGTGGCTTTTGTCTCACTGGTGGTGTGTGAGCTCTGCTCAAACTGCCTGGGAGTTCATGGAAATGCGAAATGTGAAGGAATGTTTGAGGAGCTCACCGGCTTCCACGAGGTTTTTAGGCTTTGCTGCCTACAAAAACATAATAAGAAAAAAAAAGGAAGCTGACATTATTCCCCAGAAGTGGGTCAGTCTCCAAATGGATAACAAAGGGATGAAAAGGAGGTGGAATAACAAGTGCTGCTGGCAGAGATGGATTGCTGGGCTGAGCTGCTCAGGAGCAGCATCGCTGTGCAGCCCTGCTTTTAACGGCTCTGTATTCAGCCACTTAAAATAGATCAGGGGGGACAGTTTAGGGCACTCCTAAACATCCATTGTCACCCTGATGTGCCAAATATGCCACGGAAATAAAATAATAATTTTTCCCCAGTCCTTCTGGGAATGCTCTGTGGCAAAACAAGCTCATTTTTTAAGGAACTGTCTTTATCTCAAGGCTTTGTCCACGGTGGGTTTTGCTGGAGCTTTAATTCTCAGACTCTTTCTGGAGCTCTGGATTAAGCTGTGATGTTCCCGTGGAGACAAAGGTGGTATTTTATATTACGTAATGTGGCCTCGGTACTTTTTCTTAAACAACATCTAAATCAGCCTGGGATCTTTGCAGCAAAAGGAGACTATAAAATATTGATGTTCCTGCTGGAAAAGTAGGTCTTTCAGATTAATTTTTTTTCATAAAGTAGAAAGCCAGGGATTTTTAAATGACTGGAAGAGCCAGGCTGGTGAATTGAGCCAAGGAGCTGCAGGTTTGTGTTAGAGATGTTTTATTTTTCGCTCATGCTGGTGGCCTCAACTCAGGGTGGTGAAAATTGAAATTGGAAGTTAAAGCTTCTCATGGAACCATGGAATGGTTTGGGTTGGAAGGGACCTTAAAGCCCATCCCTTCCCACCCCTGCCATGGGTGGGGACAACTTCCACTATCCCAGGTTGCTCCAACCTGGCCTTGAACACTTTTATAATTATTTTTAAGTTCATTTATTCCCAGAGACGAATCCATATGGATAAAACGGAGTCTCCAGGTCGGTGTGTGAGTGTTCACAAAGCATTGCAGGAGGTTAAGCTGAGCTTTAGCATTTGAAGCAGGACTGGCCATGGGATGCCAGATGTTGTTGTTTGATGATCTATGGCCCTAAGTGATCCACAAACAGTGTCCCAGCTATCCTGCAGGCTTGGGATTCCATGGAAACAGCAGCACTTGGGGTGGAGCAAAGGAATTTGGGAGGTTTCAGTTCTGCAGCTCAGCTCAGATTAATTTTGTAATAAAAATCTGAGCTGGAGCAGACTGAATTCCACATGTTTATGCTGCTGTTTGGGCAGGAGAGAATCAAATTATGGAGTCTCATCCCAAAATTCCTAGGTTTTAAGTGCTGCTTTTGGCTGTGGAATTGTCGTGCCAATCTCCTCTGTGAAATCCATGTGTTCAGGAGGATGGTGAGCTCAAAAATTGATCAGATGTCCTAACATTTAAAGCAAGAACATACCAAGCGAATTTAATTTCTAAAATTTTGAATTTACGAGAATTTTGATTTAATTTACGAGAATTTTGATTTAATTTACAAAAAATTCAGTTTAGTTGATAGGCATTTTAATTTTATTTGTAGAAATTTTAATTTATTTTATAGAAATTTTAATTTAATTTATAGACATCTCAGTTTATTAGGAATTCTTTATTTTCCTCAGAATATTAATAAAAATTATAACCAGCATTACTCTCCAAGATACCTTTATCTGCTCTGGGCACTGAAGTTCTGCTGAAACAGTTTTTAAACTGATTAACAGCTCTGATGAAAGGTTCCGCACAGCTGAAATGTGTTTGTGTAGCTTTTATATTGTACTCAAATTTAAAAAAATATATAAAAAATAAAAAGAGAGGTGGGTGTGAGCTTTGTAGTCCCAGTGTGTGGCTTTGAGAGAGGAATTTGAAAAGCAGCAGCACTTTCTGCTTGTCTTTAGAATAAAACTGGTGGAATTTTGTTCAGCCAGAGGAAACAGAGCCAATTATAAATAACTCCTTTAATTTTAGTGGAGTGGAATAATAAGATGTACCACTCAAAGTGGCATTTGGGTGTCTTCAAATAATCTTTTGTTTTTTCCTTTCTACCCAAGCAAATGCCGCAGAGAATTTATGAGTGAGTGGCTGGTTTTATCTTAGCTCAAGAGTTTGCTTTTTTCCTGTCATTATTCCTGGGTTTCATCAAAAACAAGGATTGAGTTGCTGTTCCTGGAGCTGGTTGAGGAGAGTTTGGGTAGTCGTGGAAATATTAAAGCAAATGCAAACCTAATAATATCAATACACAATAAAAATGTGTGTATTGTAGTGCAAAATGTCTCCTAGAGATGGAATTATGGCTGATTTGGAGAAAATGAGCTCAAGATTTAAAGATTTATTCATTATTTGCTGCAATTTTGGGCTGGTGGTCACCAAAAAATGCTCTAAGAAGCTTGGAAAGTGTGTGCGGGTATTTTCTGAGGGAGTGAGGATGCAGCAGCCTCTCCTGGGCTTTGGGATCGCTCCTTCTCTCCTGGTTCTCCCCCTACAGACCCTTCCCAAAGGATGCTCAGCTCTCCCCATCCTTGTTTTTAACACACCCAGAACTTCCCTCACCCTTTCCTGTTGGAGTTTCCACCACCGAGAGCTGGATCTGGGCCTTCAACCAGATCTCTCCTTTATAATATTTTATTTTCCCCTTTGGGTAATGAGAAAAGCGCACAAACTCGTAGAATTCCCTGGATTTCCCTGTTCCAGTTTTGCTGGGACACCGATTTAATAATCTGGATTATGCAAGTGTGAGAGAGGCCTGGTGGCAGTGTGGATATATTTTATGTAATTGCCACTGGAATGTATTTTTCTTGGATAACTCTTGGACAGGGAATCACACAGTGTTTGTCAGCACTTTGTTAGGAGAGCTCTGAGGGAGCTCCAGATGTTTTTCTGGAAGGAATCAGCAAAAGGCACTGACAGCTTTATTGGCTGCTGACGCGAACTTGGATCCGTCCCTGGAATGGGTTTGGAAGGATGATGGGATTGCAACAACACAGCCCTGAAGTTAAAATCAAAATCGGGGAGTCTTTGCTACATCTTGGATGTGAGCATTTTTAGCCAAAGCTTCCCAATGTTTCTCCTAATTTGGCCATTCCAGTGATCCATTTTGCTGCGAAAAATGCCAAGCCTGAATGGAAAATATTGGAAGAACACTCGGAAACACAATTTGCAGGGCTAATTTATGTCTGTCCTGCACAACTCGACAGCATTTCTGCAGTGCTGGGCTTTAGCTTTATGCCCACTCAGTTTCCTTATCAGCTCTGTGCCAGTGCCTATCACATAATTCTCCCTTTCACTGCTCACTGGACCCGAGCCTGCTCAATTTACTTCAGCTGCCAATGGCACCTCTCCCTTCCTTAAAACACAGGCCTTTCCAATTTCCAGGAATGTTTACAGTCTCCTCCTAATTTGGAGCAGGTGTTGGAGCCTCTCTCCTCTGCTGTGCAGCAGAAGGTTCATATATTTTTCATTATAGATGGAGACAAATCCCGGTGCTTGGGACGACCATCTGTCCATGGGTTTGTTCTCCTGGACTATAAATAAAGTGGTTTGGGGTTTGTTTTGATTTATTTGATTGCGAACTGGTTGTGAACCTGGTGTTGAGGAGGCATCTCACTTCCCACGTGGAGTTTTATGGTTGGTCATTGCCAACCTGCTTCATTCCTTGAGGGGACTTTTTGCCTTGGGATAATTCTGGTAAAAGTCAGGTCATGGGAGCGTGAGCCAAAAGTTCTTGGGGTTTAATGTCCCTGTTTAAAACTGATGGAGCTCTCCCATGATTCAGGATCGCTCCTGTGGGATGTGCCCCAGAGTTTCCTGCTGACAGTAAATAAATAATAATGAAACCTTGGAAGAGGCTGTCCAGGGAAGTGATGGAATCACTGTCCTTGGAAGAGTTCAAAAAATGTGCAGATGTGGCACTTGGGGACAGGGCTCAGTGGTGGCCTTGGCAGTGCTGGGGAACGCTTGGATTTGGTGGTCTTGGAGGACTTTTCCTTTTTAGTGATTCTGTGGTAATGAGGGATCTTGGAAGGGGCTTTTGGTCCTGCTGGAATTTTTGTGCTTTCCCAGGGACAACATTCAAATATTCTGGGTGTCCCTCGGTGCTATCTGAGCTCATTATCCCACTCTCTGCATCTCTTCCCATTCCCTGGAGAGAATAAAATTCCCAAACTCATCTGTCCAGCTCTCGGCATCCCCCGTGGTGGACTCTCTGCTGCCTTTTGGATTCCTCTTGTTTTTCCAGCATCTTCACCACCTTTCACGACTATTTTCAGGGCAGGGCATGGATTCTGCACTGAGCAGGACTGAAGATGTTCTGGGATTTGGTTGTGAAACCAGGTGGGACCTTCATGATGGTCTCCCTCCAAAAAAAGGGAGTTCCTGATGGAAATCAGGCTGTGGGAAAGGGCAGGGAGGTTCAGAGGTGATGCCATCAGCCAGCAGGAAGCTGGGATTCTGTAAGGAGTCTGAAATCCAAGTGGTTTTGGCAGAGTTTGCTCTTTTTTTTTGAACTTGTTTAATAATGGAGTGTTGTCAGTGTGCCTCTGAGCATGCTAACACAGCTGCAGCTCTTGTGTTTTAGGGAGGGAACAGATCTTGTATCCCTGCCTGAAGAAATCTTATGGGAAATTTTCCAAGAGCTCATTAATAGCAGAGCCTAAATATCCATTCCACTCCAAGAACGTGCACTCTGGGCTCTGCTTAATTGTTCTGACAATTAATTTTCTACAAGAGCACTTCCAAATGAGCAGGTGGGCCGAGGCTGTGGGGAGGTGAGGCTGTATCAGCCTCCATCTGCTTTCTGCCCTCATCCCATCCAAAATTATCCATGGAAACCTGCTGGAGAAGGGAATGGATCCTGCAGGGCAGGTCCTGGTGAGTTGGAATGAAACCTTTCCCGTGGCCATGCATTTGAGGGGATATTTGGAATGGTTTTCTGTAGTTTGGAGGTAGAGAAAGCTCTTCCCTAAATCCCTGTGTCATCATGGAGACTCTCCTGCCCTTTCGTAGTTTATATATGGACAGTTACTTACATTTGGAACCACAGCTGCTGCTGGTGACTCCTTTTTCCCAGAAAAAATAGCATTGAGAAAGGGTAGAGAAAGGTGTGGTTTGGGTTTCAGGGAAGATCCCCCTCCTTGCTCCGCAACTTGACCAGTGAAGGGTCTGGCCAGGTGGAATTCTGTCCGTGCCATCCATGGTTTTTTTTCAGGAACAGAAGAAATGGTTCTTCAAATATAATTTTTCAGGGCTTGTCTTACAGTTCAGTCCAAAGTAGGATTTGGGAAACGTGTGCTGGAATGAAGGGGATCTGGGCACGTGGAGCACTTGGGCAGATTTGAGCATCTCAGCTGCAGAAGGAAAGAAAATTCATCACTGCCAAGTCCTTGGTGTCATTAACTCGGGGACTCAGGAATGGGAGTTTGGCTCTTCATTCCCCAGCATGTCTAGTTCTGGTCCTGTGGAAATCAAATAATTATTATTAGTTCCCATAATTCCAGTGTATTTCAGTCAGGTGAAAAAGAACAAGCAATGTTTTTGACTGGTTTGGCTGATGGATGGTAGGAAACAAAATGTAACTTCTGCAAGAAAAGGATAAAAATAAAGAATAGGGTTGTTCTTCCTCATAGATTTCCAGGGTAGTTCAGAACAAAGAACTTGGAGAAGTTTGGCACAGAAAATCTCAAGAGCAGACATCCTTTTTGTGTGGTTTTACTGCAATTTAATAAAATAATTTGGTAATTAGGCTCTTCCTTGGTATTTTGTGGTGAGATGGCCACTACTGGTCTAAAAATTCAGATGTAATAACTCCTACAAGAGACACTCTTGAGGTGTTCAGATCCAAGAGAAAGTTGTCTGAGGTATTTTCTTAGTGTGGCTCCTTATTCAATGAGTATTTTGTTCTATTTCCTTCTCTCAAAGTGCAGGACCTGCTTAGGGGGCTAAAAACTCAAATTTTTTTGACATATTCAGCCCTTTCCTTCCCTTGACATGGTGCCACCATCACAAATGAAGGTTTTCAGATCCTTCAGTGTGAAGTAAACCTCCAGTAAAGCTGATTTTTATATCCAAAGATGACAATGCCCTCACTGCTTTTGCTTCCTGGCGTGCTCAGAATTTGTGCATTTTGCGAGAAATGACAGTGTTATCTCGGCCTGCAGCTGAGAGCATCTCACTAATATTAAGCTCTAAGTTGGGAGGGTGTTCCAAAAAAACAAGACTTTTCAAAAAAGAGGGATAATGGATGGAACTGAGTTCTGCAAAGAGAGAAAATTTGGTAGGAATTGAGTCCAACACCTCAGAGCAACGGAATATTTCACCTGTTCTGCTGTGCTCTGTTTTGAAGTCTGTAATTGTTTGAGTGCATTTAAACTTTTTTCTTTAGGGTTTTATTCTCTCTCTAGACACCTCAGGAAATAGGAAATTAGCTACCTACTCTTCAAGTGACCAAAGGGGCAGCTGGACATAAATTACGTGTACAGTTAAAAATTTAAACAGAATCTGTGTCTCTGCTGTGCCCCCGTGAACAGAAACGTGGATCGGTTGGCAGAACTTTGGGAATTCATGTCTCCACTGCCTTGCCTGCCCTTGTACCTTGATTGTGAAGCTCTGGAGGAGAGGAGTGTCCTCCTGGTGCTGCCCAGTCCCTTGGGATGCCATTGGAATTTGTTATCCCCATGTCCTGACCGACTGCAGGAGAGCAGTGAGGGGAGCACGTTCCCACTGCCAGGATGGAAAGGGCCAAGGGCTGCAGAGCAGCTCATAAATGTAGGATGAGGGTTGTAAATCTTGGATCTGGCACTCCTGGATCTTTTCTTTGTGCTGGATTAATTGGGTTGTTCATCTCTGCAGCGAGAGCTTTGCAGTTGTGGTGCTGGAACGTGTCCAGGGCAGGGAACGGAGCCGGGAAAGGGGCTGGAGCACCTGGAGATGCTGAGGGAGCTGGGAAAGGGGCTCAGCCTGGAGCAAAGGAGGCTCAGGGGGGCCCTTGTGGCTCTGCACAACTCCCTGACAGGAGGGGGCAGCCGGGGGGGGTCGGGCTCTGCTCCCAGGGAACAGGGACAGGAGGAGAGGGAACGGCCTCAGGCTGGGCCGGGGCAGGCTCAGGTTGGACACCAGCAGGAATTTCTCCATGGAAGGGGTGGTCAGGCATTGGAACTGCCCAGGGAGGTTTGGAGTCCCCATCCCTGGAGGTGCCCGAGGAAGGCCTGGAGGTGGCACTCAGAGCTCTGGGCTGGGGCCAAGGTGGGGATCAGGCCCAGCTTGAACTTGATGATCCTTGAGGGCTTTTCCAACCTCAGTGATCCTGGGATTGTTTACCCAGCTCAGTGTTCCCTGCCTTCCCTCACCTCAGGGTCCTCCCCACCCTGTCCCAATGTTATTTATAATTTATTATATATAGTACTACTTATAATTTATTGCAACAGCAGATGGGAAAATTGCTTCCCCAAAGTGTTAGGGTGGAACAGCAGCAGGACAAACACCTCCCACTCCACAGGGAACATCCCCAGCAGGGAGGTGGATGGAGGTCAGGACTCAGGATGGTCTCTCTGAGGTAAATCCATGTGTTTTCCTGCTGCAGGAGCAGCCCAGCTCTGTAATAAGCAGAGCTCCAGTGATTTGGAACCTCCCACTTTACCTAAGTCCTCATATCTTGTTTTCCTTAGCATTTCCTTAACCTTCAAAGAGGAATGGATTAACTTTTTAAGCAGGAATGTGCTGGCAACTGTCAGAACTTGTGTTTACCACCCAGAAAAAAAGCTTGTCAGGAGAATAACTTCAGAAGAGGAGGGAATGATTCCTTGCTTAATTATACATTTAAAAATGGTAAATTTATTCCTGCGGAGTATTTAAAACAAATTATTCAGTCACCCTCAGGGAGCCCTGTGAAACGGGGAGCGCTTGGGCTCTTCTGCTGGAACAGAATCCTCCTCCCCTGGGTTCTGGGTGAGAGTTTGAACTGGGATTAGACCAGGAAAACTGGGAATAGGTGAGGAGCAAAGGATCACATCAGCTCTTAATTGCCACAGTCCTGTTAAGAGGGATCTCACCTGCAGTGAGTTTGCTGCTCCTGTGCTTATCTCGTATTGATTAACACAGGTTTTCTCTTGGCTTGTGATACATGTGACAGTAGAAGCCCCCAGAGTGCCACCATCTGTTGTGGGGGAGAGAAAAGTGGGAATAAAACACTCTCTGGGCAAAGTTTAGGAATGATCCCAAGCTGATTTGTGACCTGACAGTAAATCACAGTTGTGTTGTGCACCTTGAGCTTCACCTCCTGCACCGGCGTCTTCTCTGCCCTGAAACTGGGAAAATCGGGGATCTGGGATCTCCTTTTGTCCTTGGCTGGATGTTCCCATAGGAGACAGCTCTGAGATTGTAGTCAAGATGTGAGAGGACAAACCAGCCAAATTTTAAGTGCTAGACATTCACCCAGAAGACAAATTTTCCAGGCTAACCAGCAAAAATAATTTGTTAGTTGATGTTATTTTTGAGTTTTAGGAAGCCAAGTGGAATCTGGGATGGGCATTTTGTGTAGGAAATGTTCTCCTGCCCCATTTTCCAGAGAACATGGCATATATAAAAACAATAAAGTGATTTTTTTTCCAGTGTAATAAAATATTTCTGCCATCTTTAAACCCAGTTCCCAGGGGTAGAAGTATGGAAATTGTTCTCCGATAATAAGTTTGCCATTTTGTTTTATTTGCAGGATGACAACACTGAGTAATTACAGAACACTATTTACAAAATTAAACCAACAGCAGTGCCTGCAATTCAAAGAATTAATATATCCACACACTCAAAAACAAACCCCCAAACAAATCAGAGGGAATTCATTTGTCTGACAGCCATACAAACTGAATAATAAAGTGGAAAAAAACCGAGTTTGGAGTTATTTGGCTGGGAATAATTTGAGAAAGGAAGAGAGAAAAGGTGGGGGGAGGAAGAGGAAAGGAAAAAACCAGTATTTTAAACAAAGTTGCAGCTTAAATTGGTGTGTTCCTACAGGATGAACTGTGTGAGGTTACAGGTGTGAGGTTTTTTTTGTTCTTTGCAGTGGTTCCCAGCTCATTCTTTTCATCATCTCTTAGTTTTAGGTAGAATATGTCGAAGGCTTTTTGTCCTGTGTGAGATCTGGGCTTTGTGTTTTACATTTCTGATGTTCCTCGGCAGAGGGAGCAGGAAGGGACCAGCTGCACCCCTGGAACTCTGAGAAGGTTTTGGGTTCCTCCCTGTTTTGAGGTGAACAAGTAGAAATTCGGCAGGTTGGTAAAGCTTTGTTATAAAATAGGTTTATTTCTGTGTAGTTTGGTGAGGAGGTGGAGTTGTGACCTCTGTGAGAAGTCAGGACACTGCACATGCTGAGGTTTTAGCCAGGTATTCTCTGTGTGGCTGATTTTTACACCACCTTACCCCTAATAACTACAGACATCTGGAATTTTATTCTTATTCAGGCTTAGGAAGGGAGGCGTTAGCACTTCTCTGGATGGCTGAAACCACACACGTGCACTAATTCCCGCCTGGATTTATTGCTCCCAGTTTTCCAGGAGGGTTTTTATCTGCTTGCATTGTGTGAGGTTAAAATCCACTTGTGGCTGTGTGGGCCAACATCAGCCACAACCCTCCAGAAGTTCTTGATGAGGAATTGCTTTAGAATCTTTGGTTTAAAACTTGGGAATGTCTTACAATCAGTGGTTTTATTTCTCATTTCTTTCATTTCGTATTTTTTTCCATTTGCTGTACTTAAAACTGGCATAGCTCAACATTTTCCTCCAGTTTTTTACTGACCGTGGACATGAAAATTTCAATATTACCAGGCCTAAAGATGGAATTATTTCACTCTTGACTATTTTGGCGTTGGCATCCAAACAATTCAGCGAGCAGGCCTAAAATCCTGGCGGCTCTTCTTTGGGAAAGCCTGGGAGTGTTGCAGTCTGAGGTTAAATGTAGTAGCTTTTCTCTCTTCCCTGGTTTTAATCAACGCCTCAGGGCATTGCATTTGGTTAAATCAAGCAGCAGACAAAATGCAATGCAATGCAATGCTGACCTCGAAAGTCTGTGCACAAAGTTTCTTCATGAAATATGCATGCAGAACACAGAGCTGTAACGATAATGATCCTCTCTAGGTTATTCCATAAAAGATTCAGCATTTTAGGGTCTGTAGGCTTTGATTTTGAGGGGTTTTTTTTGGAAAGGAGTTCCAAGGATTCTCCTTTTGTATTTGTTTATTTTTAATGAACTTCCCGTTAGCATATGAAAGTCACATTAACGTCCACTGTGCCGAGCACTCACTTTAGGTTTGTTTGTGCTGCTGGGACTTACTGAGCTGGGAAAAATGTGTGATAAAGGCCTGCAGATGGCATTCTTGGTCAGCCTTTAAACCCGGTCCTAGCTGCACAAGCAGCCTCCCTTTTTGCGCCGATGTGGGAGATAAACTGGAATTTCGGATGCTGCCTTTCCCCGGGCACGTGTTGCACGCTGTGGGTGTAACCCACTTGGGGCCCTGGCATTTCTGCAGGGCCCGGGGATGACAAGAAGTGCAGGGAGCTCTCCTGATAACCACTGAAGTGGTTTCTGCTGCTGCCTGGGTCTGACATCGACATAATCTGGAGTTAAAGATGCGTTCCCTGCTAAAGCCTGGAGCACGGAGGCAGAGGTGCTGCTCCCTTTTTTTTTTTCCTGGAGAACGGGGTTTTTCAGGCAGCAGAAGGGTTTTTTACAGGAATATATGGCTGCTTTCTGCTTGCACCCCCGTATTTCCCAGCACAGGTAGTAAACAGACTGAGGATGGGGAAACTCTTCCAGAGTGAGGTCCAGGATTGTGCCTGGGAGCTGGGAATGCAGCAGCCACGGGATCACGGAGTCATTCTGGTTGGAGAAGACCTCCAAGGCAATCAAGTCCAACCTCTGACCAAATACCAGAGTTCCCACTAAACCAGATGACAAAGTATTCCTGTGAGAGCCAATTCCATGGGATTTTTCCCAAAGTGCTCAATCTGTGGGCAGTGCTCTGTGGGGCTGTTACTTAGCGGGGGTTTAAGGGAACAAACTGGGAAGTCAATGGTTTTGCCAAACATCTGAAACTTTTTTTCTGGCAAAAAAAGGATATCATAGCCTGATACTTGCTGTAGTTCAGCAGCTTCCAGGGAACATCCCTGTCATGTTTATTTGCCAGTGATGGTAACACGGGCCCTGTTGCTCTTCCTAAACCCTCAGATTAGTGGATTCAGCTTTATAACTAAAATCAAATTCCAAGTTGTCCATAAATTACTTTCTCTGTGGTAGGAACTATTTGCGTGTGTGTTTTGGGGGCTGGCTTCTAATTCCTTTGTGTATCCTGTTTGCAGGGCTCTGTCCTGCTCTTTGATCCATTTCTTCCTGTGCACTTTCTGTTTCTCAAACCCAAGGAAACCCTTTTTACCAAACCTGGCTCTTTTCTACTTTTTGCATGAGAGAACTGGGGTTGTCAACCAGGATCTTACCTTTGGATAGAGTTCAAGTCACAGCCGCTGACACATCCTTGGCCTAGACACAGCAAATGGGACCAGGGATTGAATCATATGGAATGGTTTGGGTTGGAAGGCCCTTAAATCCCATCCCATTCCACCCTGCCATGGGCAGGGACACCTTCCACTGTCCCAGGCTGCTCCAAGTCCCGTCCAGCCTGGCCTTGGACACTGCCAGGGATGCAGGGGCAGCCACAGCTGCTCTGGGCACCCTGTGCCAGGGCCTGCCCACCCTCACAGGGAGGAATTCCTTCCCATCTGTCCCTGCCCTCTGTCCATGTGAAGCCATTCCCCTTGTCCTGTCCCTCCATCCCTTGTAAACAGTCTTTGTGCCCATCTTTCCTGTAGCTCCTTCAGGAAGGCCACAATTGGGTCACCCCAAATTTTCTCATCTCCAGGCTGGTTTGATGGTGCCCCAGCAAGAGATGCAGTGCAGAGGATCTGCTCCCCACATCCCAACCTTGCCTGTTCCTGGAAGTTTCCTCTGTAGGAAGCCTCTGAAAGTGTAATTATCAAATAAAACACCCCAGAAGTCTGGCTGGGCCAGCTGGTGCCAGGTCAACAGCAAACCCCATGTGTGGAAATAAATCCCCCTTAACACTGCAGAGGTAACCCTGAGCAGGAGAGAAAAGAAATATTCCTTTATTAGCTGAAGTCCCAGGCAGAGTGAAATGCCCTTAATGGACGGACACAGCAGGATCATATTGGGTTAGGATGAGCTACAGCTTGAGTAATTTCGTGGGATATGATTGACTTTCTTTGGGGATTTCTTTCGTGGCTTCTCTTCAGGAGACCTTGTTTTAGTTGTCAGATAAGCTGAGCAGCAGTGGCGAGCTGGTTGTGCAAGGTCACTGTGGGCTGTGCTGAAAGACAAAGGAGGAAAAGCCACAAAATAGAGACAGTTTCAGTCTCGGGCTGTGTCTGTCACTGAGCTCTGGAACAAAACCTCCAGGAGGAGAAGAGAGGGTGAGTCTGGAACATCCCTTTGCACAGACACCTTCCCCTATCCCAGGTGGCTCCAAGCCCTGTCCAGCCTGGCCTTGGGAATTTCCAGGGATCCAGGAGCAGCCACAGCTTCTCTGGGCACCCTGTGCCAGGACCTCCCCACCCTCCCAGTAAATTCATGTAAATACAGGGACATTTAGGTGTCTGGTTTTAGGGGATTCTGTGGATATTTCATCAGGTTTATAGAAGAATGTGGCTTCTGTGCTCTTGGGGTTGGCTGTCCTGAGAAAACGATGGAGCTGGGGTGGAGGTGAAGTTCTGCTCTTCTGTTCAAACGTGATGGTTTTGGGAGCCCAAGGGAAAGAGACTTCTCTGGGTGTAAAAGGTCCTGAAGGGCAGAGCGAGCCCTGGGTGGCTGAGCAGCACTGCTTGGCACCACTCCATCCTCAGGGATGAGCTGCTGGACTCCCTTTAGAGGTAAGGAGAGGATAGGAAAGAAAGAAAGAAAAAATATCTCTAAATTTATTTAAATGATGTCCATTTTCCTAAAGGAGTATAGTTTTTAACCAGCCCTGGAAGATGAAGCTGATATAGTTTTCCCACAATTTTTCAGTGTTTTCTGTCTTGTGATCTGTATTCTGGGAATATCGGAGCCACGCAGCCGAGATCACAAGATGGAATGTTTGGGATATCAGGGCAGGAATGATAATGCAGTGCCTTTTTACTTTTGATTTTCATCTTGGCTCCAGTTCTGTGTCACATTAAAGAGGGACTCCTGTGCTCTGATAGCTGTGCTGGGACGTTGCTGTCCTTCCCAAGGTTACAGGCCTGTGCCGGCAGACAAAGAGAAGCAAAATTGTTTAACTAAAGGGAAGAAGTTTCACTCTCCTTGCGCTTGTTTTCCACGTAGTGCTGTCACTGGTTTATCAGGAGCAAAATATATTCCGAACACATGCTGGAATAAACAGCGCACACGGCTCGGCTCTGATGGATGCTCAATACGGAGCTGTCGGAGCTGGATGAGTTTGCACTTTATTTATTTATTTTTTGGCTATTCAAATGCAAAGCCCAAGAGTCAGGGACGTCGTGGGGACTCGTGACATTCAGGCAGACACTGAATCAAAAAAAAAAACCCACCCAAAAATGCGTTGCTTTCGTTTGCAGAGTGACTCCTGCAGCCATTCCTTACCTCTGGCAGATTTAATATTCTGGGCAGATAAACTGCTCTGACGGTTAATAAATATTCTGATAGTTAATAATCATTTTGGGGCAAAAGCCGTGCTCAGCTCATACTGAATCTTATCAAATGATTCTTGTTGACTCAGTGGCAGCACTGAGACCTCGGTAACTGCTCAGACTAATCCAATCAGATTATTAATCCCATGGAGAATGATGATTTAATTTTTTATGGGCCATGATTGAGTAAAAGCTCCTGATGCAGTGAGGAGAAAGGGGCTGGGAGTCTCTGGAAAAATTGTGGTACGGGGTGGAACTGGATGGGCTTTAAGGTCCCTTCCATCCCAAACCAGTCTGGGATCCAGAGCTGCCTTTGCCCTGGAGTGTTCAGAGTTTCCATCCTGATGGGACAGAGCTCTGTGAACTCGCTGCCAAATCATTTTGGGAGAAGAACAACTCTTCTGGCAGCTGTTACAGTCCTGTGGGGTTTCTAGGATCCAGGTAGGGAAATGAGGCTGGCTCCAGAACACGGCTGTGGGGGGCACATGGCCAAGAAATCCATTAAGGACAAACATCTGGGCTGTGCTGAATAAAGCACGTGCTCTGAAACGCTGTCTGTGCTGATCTGGGCTTTGTGCAGCACAGGGAGTCCCCTGGAGCCATTCCTGTTTCAGAAAGGTGGGACCTGCTGAAAGCCACTTTTCCTAATGTTGGTAACGTGGGTGTGGGGATTCCTAACCTGTGCAAACAGCACATTCCACCCAGGAGGGCGTTCCTCGTTACATTGGAGACATTTTAAGCTCAGTTTCTGTAATCACTCTGAGCTCTACAGTGTCTTATAAGAAATGTAAAACAATTTACTAAACAAGCCTGGCATTCCATGTGTTAGTGGAATATTTTCATGGGAGCCCTTGGTAAGGAGTGAGGGGCTGCATTAAATGAAGTTTTAATGAAACATGAGCTAGAGAGAGTGTGTGGAAATTCTGGAAAAATACCTGTGGGATGCTGACCAGCCAACACATTTCAGAGTAGCTGTGCCAGGAGTTTTATGCCCCAGACAGCGCTGGAGATATAAAACCCCATCAAGGAAGAAAAAAAGATGATGAATTCTAAAAAGTCTGGGTACTAAGTCTCGTATTATTATCATCTTAATTGTATACTAAAAGGAGGGAGCAAATTCGGGTCAAAACTTACAGCCGTCGTTTCAGTTGATAGGTGTGTAAAAACTTTAAAGAGCCGTGGGATCAGAAGAACAAAGCTGATAAAAGGAATTTCTGGGTTATTTCTCAGCTTTGAAGCCTTCCTGAGGTCAGCGAGGGTTTTGTCCAAGCTTTCGGCTGCAAAGGAAGGGGCTCCAAACTGTGTGACAGAGGCACCCACGATGCCTAAATGCATTTGGATAAGGATCGTTTTAGGTTTGCTGTTTGTTCCCAGCCCTTTGGATGGTGTTGGGAACAGACAAGACCAAACTTCTCATGGACAGGGCTTCAAACAATGAGAATTTATTTTCCAAAATCCCTATAAGTGCCTCTTTCTGCTGAGGGAGATGTTTGCAACAAGGACTGAAGTTGCTCCAGAGCCTTGGACTCCCCACGGAGGACACAAACCTGGGGGGATTCATGAGCTCTGTAGGAATCATTAAAAAGGCTTGGATTAAAAGGGACCTTAAAGCCCATCTTACTGCACCCCCTGCCATGGGCAGGGACACCTTCCCCTATCTGAGGTTGCTCCAAGCTCCTTCCAGCCCGGCCTGGAACACTCCCAGGGATGGGCCATCCTCAGCTTTCTGGGCAGTCTGTTCAGAGCCTCTCTCCCCTCTGAGTAAAGAAAGCAGAACTCTTGTAATGACAGAGAACAGGGGAATTTTAGAGTGCTTTCCTTCCCCTTGCAAAAATATAAGGCGTGAGGAGTTGCAGAAAACACCTTTCTCCATGATGGTGTGGTTATTCCAAAGGTGCATTCCTGAGATGACACGCTTGTATTTCAGTACAAGCCTTCAAAATAATTAAGGAAATACAATTTTATAACAAAAGTATCACTAAAGAATCCCAAATTGCCCCTAAAAGAGCACCTCGTTTGAGTGACCTGTTCCTGAGGACATGCTGAGGGATTGCTGGATGCAGGATCTGCTGAGCAACAAAAACTCTGTCATTTCTTTGAATTTTTCTGGATATCATCCTGACACATTTGAAATTTGTGGGTTTTGGGCAATTTGTTTCAAAGAGACTTTCTGGCCTTTCCTACTCGTTCCCTTGAATCTGGCACCTTGTGTTGGTAATTAGTGATATTGGTTACTGCAGGAAATGAGTTTGTAGGGTACAATCCCACACCATTCCTGCATTTATATGAAGTCTGAGTTCTCTCTCCCCACATGAGAGTGGGATTAATTTACAATTTTTAATGCTCAACAGAGCTGCTAAGAAGTGTAACTCTGTGTGGTCTTGACGCGCATGTGCTGCTTCTCCCAGACCTCGTGTCCTGTCTGTAATATTCCACAGTTTTCTGCGGAAAATCCCAGATTTCTGGTGCTGCCACACCCCTAATTTTTGTCACTGTGCAGCCCCAAGCTGCTCCTGTTAATGGCACTGCAGGTTTGTGGCAACCTGAGGATACCTGAGCGCATGAGGGCAGTTTAGAGCATTGCTCCAAGCAGAGTAAAAATACAATTATTTTACTATTTCCACCCAAGACAGGGTGGGTGAAACTTGCTCCAATTTTTTCTGTGACAGCAGCACCAAGGCAAAAGCAGAGGATCCAGGATTTCGATCCAGGATTTCTATCCCAGGCCATAACACCAACTCTCACCGAGGCAGTTTTGCTGCTTATTCCCCCCTAAAAATTGCAGCAAACTCCAAATTCTGTATTAAACCCAGTGACGTGTAAAACAAGCTGTGGAGATTTATCATTCTGCTCGTGCTTGTTGACCTTAGCTCCGTTTTCCTTATCTTTAATAGAAGAGTGATTTTGTATTCCTGGAGTTGTTTCCACGACTGTTGACTCTGGGCCGTGAGGAGGCCGCAGCAAACAAAACAAGCTGTGCACAGGAGTATTTTAAATATTTTCCCCTCTTTCAGGTGGCATTTGAGTTGCCACGGTGGATAATGGCAGCCTGTGACACGTGTCAGCCCTCGGTGACAAGCAGCATGAGGAATAGATTTGGGATAGAGAGGAAATAAATGCAGGAATCGATGGCTTCTGCCGGCCGCAGTGAACTGTGCAGGCCCCTGTGCCTGGCAATTTCATGTTTTATGCAAAAGTGGAAACTCTCCTGGAATGCGTTAAGGAGTCTGTGCTCAAAATCATTTACAGAAAGAGCAGAAGAAAATGTGTAGAGAACAGAGCAGTGACCAAAGCCTGGGTGGCTGCAGCTGCTTGGAGTAGCTGCTCACAACTTCACGGGCTGTTTGCTTCTTAAAGACTCCAACTCAATATTTTAGTGATAAAAACATCGTTTAATGGAGTTACGGAGTGATTACATTATTCCTCTTTAAGGGCACTTAAAGGTTGTGATGTTGTTCCATTAGCAGTGAGAAAAAAGGGATGTTTTTCCTTTAATTTTTTTTTTTTAGTAACCTTAAGAAAATGGGGTAAAAAGGGCTTTTCTTAGTTGGGTTCATCCTGCAGTGTAATTTATGGGATTGCATCTCTTGCAGGCCACTCTGGTCCTACTGAGAGCTCAGACCCTGCTTCACTCCCTTGCTTTAAAAAGCCATTTTTGTCAGCTTGCATTTCAATTCTTGCTATGAAAATGTGAAATGTGATACTCTTTTCGAGGTCTCTAATAATGAAAAGAGAGCCCCAATTTTACAGTTGCAAATACCTGGGTGCAAATTTGCTGACTTGTTTTATTGCTTTGAAGTGTTTGATATTTAAAAATCAGGGAGTTAAATGCCTGTAATGCACTGATGCATTTATTGAGCATCAGAGGCTGAATAGAGGTAATTTTGATTTTATTTGTTTTTACAAGTAAGGCTGGGCCAGGGTTAGCTTGATTACCTGAATCGTCTGTCTTTGTCTACAAACATAAAACTTTTAAAAATGAATAATCCCTAAAGCCATGAGCTAGAAGGGTGAGGTGATTAAAATTCATGTGGAGTCCACCCTTCTTGCCCTTTCGTATTTTGGCCCTCCGAGTTCTTCTCTATTACTGTCAAAGATAAGAATAAAACTTTCTTAGGTCAGAGTGAAATTAATTTTGAAATTTTTCCAGTTGGATAAATTAAAACCCCATGAATCTGCAGGAGTTCCTGACGCTGTGAAAAAAGAAATACCTGCATGATACAAAGGAGCTACGAGAACTGGTGCTGAATCTTGGATTTAAAAAAAAGGCCTTTTATTGATTAAATGTGCAGTTTATAGAAAGAAAAATAATTCCCTCCGCTATGACTTGGTACTTCACGTGAAGATGCCAAAATATCTGCCCACTGAAGTAAATTATTCTCTATATTTTTGCCAGTGCATTTCAGAGGATGAAACTGCAAAGGAATTTTGGTTTTTTTCCCTTGAGATATTCTTATTCAGGTAAGCATCCATTAACGTGGATTTAATTCTACCACATGCAAAATAGGAGCGCAAAGAATTTGGGTTTTATGCACGAACATTTTTGTTCTGAAAGTTTTCAGGCATTTGCTCAGGAATTAGCCCTGCCTGGCATGAAAATGAGCCCCGTTGCTGTTAGAAAAGGAGAAAAATCTGTGTGTGCTTGAAGGATTTCATAATGAGAACAGAAGGAGAAGGTCAGAACCTGATGTTGGAGGGGTTTTTTGTTTTGCTGCTAATATTTCCCATATTTCTAAATAATCACCAGCATCATTACCTGACCAATAATTAACTTCTCCAGGTGAAGGTGAATTAAGCAGTTGAAAGATTTGTTTCAAAACCTGCCAGTGGCAGAAGTGGCTTTTTCCTTTTATTTTTTTTTTCTGCTGGTGGAATCATATTTTATTTAGATTTTGGATTTTTTACTTTTAAATGAAGCAATGAAACCTTTAAATGTTTTCTCCTGCATCCCCGTTCCTCCTGCGCTGCTGCTCTGAGTGATGGAGCCAAGCCTAAGCCTCACACTTTGAATAATGCATTAATTCCTCTGCAAGATATGGAAGGCTGGAGACTCATTTTTGTCAGGATTGTGCTTCTGGTTACTTTGAACAGGAACTTTTTTGTTCCGGCTGAATGTCAGGAGGGGAGTCTTGGATGTTCCTGTGCAATGCACAATTTATCCGGTGGAAAGGGAGCGCCACCAGAGCTTCCCACCTGGAATTGATGCTTTGGGCTTGTTATTGTTGGGATTTTTCACTTTTTTGGAGTTACTGTCCATCCTTTAGAGTGGCAAAATGCTCTGTGAGCAGTGAAATGGAGGAAAGTGATAACAAAACCTCTCCTTTGCTGTGTTTGTTCCTTTTAAATTCAATGGAAATGTTCCTTAAGCAGGGCTAGATGGCAAAAGCAAAGGGCCAGCGCTTCGAAATGTATTTTAAAAGGATTGCTTCAGCTTGTGTATGAAGTTTTTCTGCAGTTTGAAAGCTGAAGTGGCACCATCTCCCTGACATGAGACATTGGCCTTGCTTTATGGAAAGCTAAATTGAAGTCCCCAAAGGTCTTGGGATGCTCAAGTCCCCTGGAAAGGCTCTCACAGAAGTGTCTCGGGCAGAGAATAAATCCCAGCTTCAATCTTTGTTAGAAGAGTGGGGTTTTGGGCAAGGGTTAAATATTGTGTCTCTTGGGTGAAAGATACATTAGATAAATCCTCCAGCCTTGAAAGGGAGAGGTGCAGGGCAAATTAACAAATGACACTGCCGGCTCTGATTTGGGCGCTGTCACTGTTTTGATAGATTCATTTCCTTCCCCCCCTGTGACTGAGAAGTGTCTCAGCCTGGGGCTGGGGGAACTTGCAGCAAGGGCAGTGCTGAAGGTCAGCTCGCTCTGAGGATGAGTTTTATTTTCCTGCCACTTTTGCCTGCTAGGGTCAAGGCTCTTTTCCTTGCTCCTAGAAAATGTAGGAAGCAATTAAGATTGATTCGTGCCATGAGCTACTTGACTTATTTTGGGTTTGATTGCCTGGGCTCTTTCTAGCAGGAGGAAAAAACCCCAAACCAACATTCCCCTGCCCAACCCCATCATTTGGTCTGGAAAAACTTGCAACACACTGGACAAGGCTTTAGAAGAGCTAATGGTTTTTGTCTCTCAGTGTTTGACTAAAATATATATTGGAGGTATGTAATGCTGTCCAGACAAATTTTTGAATCAGTAATTTGCCATCTAGCCAGTGGATATGTGAGAAACTTAAAATATTCCTGAAAAACAGCAAAGTATTTAAATATCACCTGTATTTGGGGCTGTGGAAACCCATCCATTATTTCCTCATACAGCAAGACCCCAGGAAAATGTACCCATCTCCACTGCTGGCACAACAGCCACTTGTTTGCACAGATAAATGTGTGCAAAATAAGTGATTAAATCAAAAACTCAGAGAGAATCAATAATACTGTGCTCCTCCTCCTCTGTCCAGTGTGGGATGTGATGTTATGGGGACACCTTGACATTCCAGAGGGATTTTTGGAGCCAGTGGTTCTGCCTGGAGCGGGCTGATGTGGAATGGTCTGTGGGCACTGCCATGGAATTCAGAAGGGGAGAGTGCTGAGACGTGGCCACTGATTTTCTCAGGAGGGGTCGCTGAGAAGATCTAAATCTTTTTTCCTTGTTCCAGAAAGAAATGGGGATTTTATTTTCAGGAATGGCTGACTTGGAGTTGGGGAGAGCTGGGCACATCTGGCTTTTTATCTTATTCTTGACCCTTTCTTTCCCCTTCCCCTTTCTTTCCCCTTCCCCTGTCTTCTCTTCCCGTTTTTCCCCCATTTCCCTGTTTCCCCACGCTGGCATTTCAAGGGCTGTAACCAGGAGCTGTTTTCCCTGGACTGAGACTACCTGAGCCCAGCTTTTGGGACAGGCAGGAGCAGGAGGCAGCTGCTGCCTGGAATTCTCGGTGAGCTGGGATTGCAAAGCTGCCTTTAGCAGGGGCGATCAGCTGCAAAATTCCCGATTATCTTGGATGTGGTAAAAGCTTTGCCTGGTGTGAATCCAGCAGCTCCTGCAGCCATCCCCACCACCAGAAGTGAGACCGAGGACTCAGCCTCCGAAGTTTTCCTCTCTTTTTCCTTCAAAACAACTAAAATTGGGAAGGTGCAGCCCTGGAAGGGGGGGAAATGATGCTGGAGGCTGTGCAGGACGTTCCCTTGATGTCGGTGCTTGGAGCTATCCCTCCTTTCCAGCTGCCTCCCAGATCCCTGCTGGTCATGGGCTGACGATATTAGAGCTCCGTGAGACCCCGCGGTGGGATTTGGAGGGATGAGAAGTGTTAGGAGCACAATGGGATGCGCGCCCTGAAAAGCGGGGTGGGAGAGCTGCGGCTTTGAAGTGCAGAGAGGGTGAAATCTTGCCTGTGTCAGGAGCTCCACGGAGCCGTGTGTACCGTGGAAATTCCTCTTAAACCATCAAAGTCAGGCTTAAGTCGAGCTCAAGCGAACGGGGCCTCGTGCCTGCGGGTAGACTTCACCCTGGCTGCTTATTTTTGGGAAAGAAGCTGTTTGAACCGGAAAACACCATGTTTAGTCGGGATGCAAACAGGGATCCGTTACCCAGGTGTACAAATCGGGACTCAAATCCATCCTTCAGTGCCTCAGCAGGGATTTCGGTGTCCTGGAGAGGGCTGGGGCAGCGGCTGAGCGGTTTTCTCTGGTGATTTACTGAAAATATGATGATCCAACTGGGCTTGATTGTGCCTCACAGTGGGGCTGGGGAGGCCGCATCCAGCGGGGCTTCCTGATCCCAGTTTTACTGAAAACTTGGCAAATACAAAAATAAATAAGCAAAGAGGAGGAGAAAAGCAGGAGAGGGGAGGAACTAGAAAGACCAAAAGGTGAATTACCCTCGGGTTGAGGCAGCCTCAGCCACTCCAGAAGCTCTCGAGGCCTTCAGCCCCTTTTTGGGTCTGGGCTTGTCCCCTGTGACCTCCCAGCTTCTCCCAGGTAAAGCTTGCCAAAGCTGCTTTCCCAGTTGTTTTTCAGCAACTCATCTATTCCGTTCAATCCTTCCTAAGATTAATTTCCCAGTCTTCCTGTTAAGAATTTGAGGGAATTATTAATCATAACACCGAGACTCTTCACCAATTAATGGGTTTGTTAGCTGTTATCAATCAAGTGTTGTTTACTGCCCTCTTTTGTGTTTTTACCAATTCTTCACACCCAGCTTGTTGTAGCCCAGATTGCTTTTGTGTTCCATGGAAAACAAAAGGAGATTCACGATAATCAAAATAATAACCAAAACAATCAGTGAATTTTTTTGATACAGGTGCTGTTTCTTTGAAAGGGAAAATGCTTAAAGGTGTTAATGGGGATTTAACAACTAAAATGCAGAATTTTGAGACAGAGTGAATTTTTTTTCTCTTTTCTGAGAGTTTCCATGGAATTGTTGCACAAACATGGCAAAATCAGGAGATTTTAAGCACAACCCAAGGTGTTTTACAGCCTCACCCTTTTTCAAGGCGGAGCATCTCTCCCTGGTCCCTTGGGAGTGGCACCATCAACATCCCACATTCCCCACGCTGCATTCCACTGGGGAAAACAGATCCCAGGAAAGCACCAAGGGGCTGAGAAAGCAGCACCTGCTCTGAACTCAAACTCCTCGGCTCATTGCATTCCTGAGGATGTCCTTAAAGCACCTGCTGCTTTTCCTCACCCATGGAATTACTTTTGCATAACCAGCACTGCCCACTCTGCCCAGTATCCGTCTCTTCTCCAGTGGCTCCGGTGCATCCTTGGAATGCTGAGAGCCTTTACTGCTGCTGTGTCAACCAACAGCAAAAACCTCATCCTCTGTCTGCACAGGGAATATCGTTTCTGGGGACGTGGAGAGCCACCTGTGCGTATTAAACAGCTTAATAATAGTTATTAAATTGCAGAGGAAAATGAGATTTGGTTGAAAAGAGGCTTTGCCTTCCCCCTCTCCCATTTGGCAGGTGAGATGTGGCCCTGGACACCTCAAGGAGACAGTGCTGAGGGTGTCACAGAGTTCTGAAGCCGCATTTACTGTGATCGCTGATAAATTAATTAAGCTTCGTTTAAAAGCGATGGAAGCGGCCTATTTATAGTTGAGAGCGTACTTACCAGCCTCAGAGGGAAACTGCAATTACATCTTCAGTTTAAAGATGTCATTGTCTGCGCTGACCTTTCCTTGCTTTCTCCTGCCCTTCAAAGCAGAGTGAGTTCCCGGGAAGTGCCAGGCTGGAACTCGAGGAGTTTGTGTCAGTTTGGAGGGCAGAGCTCTGGCAGCTCTGAGACAGCTCCACAGAGAGCTCTGAGAACGCTGCTTTTCCTTCCAAGCCCATCCCTGCAGGATCTGGTAAAAGCACCAAGAGTCCCACAGTTCAGGCTGGGATGGGGAAGCTGTAGGAGCCTCCCGGAGCCAGTCGGGATGGGGACAAGGTGCAGGGACCACACCTGGTGTGCCCTGGCACTCTGCCCCAAAATCCCGTGTGCCTCCTCTTCATCTCTGTGTGCCGTGGGGTAAGTTGGGAATTTTTGAAATTTTTGACCATGAAAACCTCTCCTGCTGCCGTGGGAAGAGCCACCCTGCAAGCAGCAGATTCCAGAGGCAACCATAGAATCCCAAAGGGATTGGGTTGGAAGAGACCTTGAAGATCTCATTCCACTTCCGTCTGTCCATGGGCAGGGACACCTTCCCCTATCCCAGGATGCTCCAAGCTGTGTCCAACCTGGCCTCGGACACTTCCAGGGATCCAGGGGCAGCCACAGCTTCTCTGGGCACCCTGTGCCACTGGATGAGCCATAACATCTTTAATTCCTTCATGAAAGGATATTATTCTTATCCCACGTGCTCCAATTCCATTTTACTCATCCCCCACTGGCCTGTGCAACCCCCAGGAGCTGATACACATTTATTTTTAAAGCTGGATATTGGCTTTTTTTCTTAGAGTGAGCAGGAATTCCAAGTGATTTCCTTTTAAAGGAAGATCCTCTGTATTTTGGGTTTTTTTTACAGAAGTTCCTTTGATTTTTTTTTT
>VZTD01001799.1:300951-353272 GCA_013397725.1 Rhagologus leucostigma
TTTTACTAAGATTCTTCCACCTTCCTGCTGCCTGTTCATATTTCAGAAGGAAAGCGATGCAGGTTTTTAAGTCTGTAACAACAAACGCTGTTCCAAAGCAGTTTGAAAATCCTCTTGAGGAAAGCATCTCCCAGTTCCAGGTGGCTCCAGCGTTTTATTGTCGTTACGGTGTCGCTTGCTACAGAAGAATGAGTTTCTTCTGCGGGAATGAAGCCTCGCACCCTGACACCAGGACAGATGCCTGGAACTCCGTGTCCAGGACATTTATCCGCTGGACAAAAGCTCTGTGGCCTCGTGCGGAGCCCGTGGCCAAGGAACGACTGACGCATCTGCCGAGCCCTTGTGCTTCCCCGGTAACCCGTGGTGACTCGGTGGAAACGGGTGCGTGGGGTTCTGTCAGCCCAAAATACCATCAGGCAGGTGATGGCTGCTCAAAACAAAGAGCCCAGACCACATCCAGCCTCTCCCTGCCCCAAGAGGCACGTGGAAATAAAAATAGCAGTGACACGCAAGGAGAAATCGATAGCGTTTAAATTTTAAGCCGTGCCTCGGTGAGGGTGTTTGTGTGAGGGGAGGGAAGACCAGCGACGTGTGGCCTGACGAGGCGCTGCCACCTCTGAGCCGGTGCCACTCCAAAGGTCAAATTTCAAAGCAGAGGAAGGCAAATTGGACGCAATGAAAGGTAAAAGACAGTGACTGTGGTGTGGTTCTCTGCTTTCCCTTTTCCCTCCTGTGCCCCAGCCTGGTTGTGCTGTGCTCCGCTGGAGCTGCTGCATTCCCACCATTCCCTGGACACAAATGGGATTTTGTGGAGTTGTTACTCCAAATAAAGCTGCTTTTCCCCTTTCAGACTCTGAACTTCAGAGAGAAAACACGTGGCTTGCTGGATATTTTGACAATTGATTTAGATTTTATTTTTAAGAATAAGATGAGATTTTCCCAGTTCACTTTATTTTGGAATTCTGTCACCTTTTGGAGGTTCCTTCTTCTACAAGCTTATTGATCCACCTGACTTCTCCAGGCTTTGCCACACCTTTTAGAGGCTCTAATTGAGTTTAGCCACTTTAATGTCACCTGTGATAATCCATTTAATGACCCTGCAAGGAACAGCTCAGAGGGGGAAGGTTTTGTTCCAATGTTCAAATCTTAATTTTGAGGTGTTTTAGGTTCTGAAATGACATCAGAGAAGTCACTCTTCTCACAGCTGATGGATTTGGTGGAAATCTGCACCTCTTCATTCCACGGCATCCCCTGAATGTGACACAGATTCCCTGCAGCTGTGTCATCACTTTGAGCTGATAAACTTTTCCTCCACCAAAATTTCTGGTCGTGGAAGACGCTGCTGAGTGTGTTCTAAATGCCTCAATTTTCCAAATTCTGGTGTTTGGGACACAGGTGGACAATGAGCACTTCTCTCTCCCTGTGCTCTTGATTTTCTTGAGCAATCCTGAGCTGGTTTCTTTCCAGTGCAGGGATGAACACAAAATGTTCTGATGGAGTTTGACACCAAAAAAGGACTTTTTAAAGTCTTTTACAGAAAGGCTTGATAGTTAAAGAAAAGTAACTGTTAAAAACTCATTTGTAGCCTGGCAAAAAAGGGTTTTAGTAGAGGAAGTAGAAAATAAACAGCAAAGGAAGTTCCACCAGAGTGGAGAAATAAGGAATTTGCCCGATTATTTTAAATGTTGTGTCCTGTGTGTGTTCACTGTCCACCACCACAACTTTCAGTCTGCCTCCATCCCTTTTTAAATAGCCCCAGCATCCAGATGCTTCTTTGGAAAATATGATCTGGCCACTTTTAATGAGGAAAATATTAACTACTGAATTTATATCAACAGAAATGTGCTGTGGTAATATCTGAATTAACACTGAATTTAAAATCTCGGTGGGTCTTATTTTACTTAATTCTTTTGGGTTAAGGGTTATTATTTATTTCTTCACGTGTTTTTTATTTTCCTTTGCATTTTGTCCACTAGCTAATTAATACTTACTACAAGTTTGGTGGAATTATGAATTTCATAGCTGGATTTAATTAAGCAGAACAATACAAGGAGCTTTTCATTGTGAAGGAACCGTGATGAACCATGTGGCAAGTGGGAGCTTTCATTTCTTCAAGAGCCTTTCCTGAGGGAAAAAATTCCCAAATGAGTCCTGTAAACTTGCAATAATCTAAGTACTGGCCAGGCAGCATCCAGTTTTCTCTTCATTCCTCCCAGTGCTAATTAGAAAATCAGATTTCTGCCTAAATAAACACAAAATCAGAGCTGTGTGTAAGCAGGTTCTGAGTGCTGAGACACCTTTCCAGCTGAAACAGCTCTTAAATTCTGCATCTCTTTTTGTGCTACTTGAAGGGATTTTGCAAGAACAAATTTATAAACATATGGCCGAGGTTTGAAGTGCTTTTGAAGCACAATTTTGTAGCTCATCGTTTCTTGCCAGTGACGATGGGGACGTTTATTCCAATGGTTGCATCTCTACTAAGAGTTGTAAACTTGGGAGAGAGGGTGCTGGCAATGAGCATCTCTGCCTGCTCCAAGTGGGAATGTTGGAGCTGTTTCCAAGGGAAGGAAAACAGGGACTCGGGGAAAAAGGAATCCAGAGACTCTGTACAAAGTGAAAATTCAGCAGTGAAAGAAATGATTCTTCTCAGAGGCTCAGTTTGGTTTCCCCTGCACTTAAATCGTTGCTGATGTAGCCTAAAAGTAAAATTTACTTTTCTGTCAATAAATGCGGAGTTTCTGAACCCATGTTCTGTGGTTATGCACCAGAATGTATGAAACAAAACCTTTTTATTTAGGTTAGAATAAACCCAGATTTTGCAGACTTTGGCATTACATGTTTTAAAGACTGAGAGTTGATTGACCCTTCATTAATGGAAGATTTTAGGCATAGATTGGGTTTGAAATTTTTTGATGGGACGTTCTTTTGAAAAACACTCACTTGTCAAAACAAATTGTGATTGGATTCATCTTTTCACTCTCCAGAATTTTTCAGGCTTACACCTGAACTCTCCCAGTTTTCCCTCTGGACTTTCCCCATGTTATGGATTTGCACCTGTGGGGAGCTCTGGCTCTCCTGGTCTCTGCAGAGCTCCTGGAAATGGGTGAGTTTTCTTGGCAAACCTGAGTTTCTGAAATCCAAATTTTGGTGATAGATCTGACTGTCCACAAGGATGGAAGTTCAGCTAACCAGAGAGCAAAATACTTGGAAACCTGGGCTGTGGTTGATACATATTTCTAATTTTATCATTCTTTGGGATTTCCTATTGCCAAATATGGTTTAAAAGTGAACGAATTTCAGCCCTTTTGTGTTCAGCTCCTGCTTTATGACAAAAGCTGCAGGAACAGGCACTGGACTGACTTACAGAGAAGTATTTCCCTCAAAAAAAAAGGAAAAATGCAACCCAATGCCCTTTACAATTTAACTTAATTAAAGCCAGCTTTGAAATTTCTAAACCATGAGGCTGCAGGAGGTGCTAATTAGCTAACAAGCTTAAGAAGTATAAAAAGTGGAAACCAAAGTCGGTGAAAAATGGAATAAACTCGTAGTGAATAGGACTTGTTCTGTGCTTTGTCATTCCTGGGGGTGCCCAGGGAGGGGGCCTGGGATGGTTCCTGGTGGGAGAAGAGCCTTTTGTCTGCCCAAGGATGTGGCAGAACTGCTGAAAAATGACACAAAACCCCCCCAAACCAGCCCAAAAATCAGAGTATTTTCCATTTTGAAACAACAAAATTGTTAATGCTTTTGTAGTTTTTATTTTAAAGATATATATTTTGTACAGGGTTGGGATAGCTCTTGCAAGTATTCCTGTCTGAATCCTGATTTGGTGATGCTAAAGGAAGAGCTGGGTTTATTTCGCTTGAACCAAAAATGTTCTGGTTTGAGACCTAAACTCACCTTGAAGAAAGGAGCTGGTTGGGTTCTCCTTTTTGGTAGCTGAATGTTAAATTCCACGTTTCTTTCACAGACATTATGCTAAAATGATAAACAGAAAGATTTTATTGAATCTACGTGAGCAAACAGAATTTTTCAAAACCATTTTTGAATGAGGCCTGACATCCAAAGCAACTCTTCTAAAATATTTCCTATTATTTTGGTGCTCTGATTGAAATTCTTGCAGAGCAATGTTTTTGTGGCTGCTCTTTCTGAGCAGTAACTAATTACGTTGAAAGGATTACTGTTGTCGTTTTAAGAGCAGCAAAATGATGATAAAGTACAAAAATGGGGAGAGAGTTCGTGATTTGCAGTCTCGGAAGAGCAAATGGAATTAACTTGAAATAACTCTTTACATTGCTACAGTCAGGAATGGGCAGGATGTGCTATTTCCACAGAAGCTGCAGACTTTATTTGGTTTGTTGCTTGATTTGCTCTCGCTCTGATTAAATTTGAATGTGGCTGTGCCTCTTACATGAGTAAATATTGCTCAGAAGACCCGCGGATTGTGGCCCCTTGTAAAGGCTGAAAGATGTGGCTGTGCGGGCCTCAGGAAGGTTTCTAAGGGAAATAAAAGGGGATTTTTAAGGGATTCAAGGTGTTTTTCCTGCTCAGTTTGAATTACAGGGTCCTTTGTCAGCTCTTTGCACGTGGGAGCCTCGTGCGTGGTTTGGGTGCTCTGCAGTGCCAAGTCCTTTACGGGCCTGAGCTGTTCCCAATCCTGGTCTTTGCTGTCGTATTCCTCACTCTTTCCTGAGGAAAATCAGTGCAGGTGGTGCTTCTGGACTTGGAGCCAGCCCTGGTTTGGTTCTGATGATGATTTTTGGTGGGGCAGGAAAGGTTTTGCCTCAGAAGTTGGTTCCAGAAGTGCTGCCCGAAGCTCTCAGCGTTTTTCTAGGCCTCTCCTAATGTCAGTATTTACATTAATCCACTGAATCAGCGTTTCCCAAAGAAGTCTCGTAGGTGGTGTGAGAATTCCCAGGGATCGTGTGCCCAGTGTGGATAACCCTCCCTCGAAGAATCCCAGGGCTCTTCTGTGCCCACTCATTTTAACTCAGCTTCCACAGTGACCTTTCCCAGGACAAAATTAGTCCTTTACCATTTCTTTTTACCGCTTGACTCCCAACCTTTGTCCCAGGTTTTCTGTTCAGCCTTTCCCCCTCCATCTCCTCGGCCCCTGAAGTGTTTTTGCCTGCAGCAAAAACGCCTGGAGAAAACTGGAGTCAATGTACAGAGGTTGTAAATTTTCCCTCGGGGATGTGAACACATCCAGACTCAGTTTGGCTGCATCCATCCCCGAAATGAGAGAAATACAAGTAAAATTTCTCTGGACTCCCAGTGTGGCTTATCAAAACTCAGTCAACTGAGTTATATTAGCAAAACTCGTTAAAAAAATTCATTAAGGACCCCTAGGGCTTGATTCTGCTTCCATTTATGATGAACAGGAATAATAACTAAGATCAAGTTGATGGAGTTACCCTGGTCTAAATCAATAAGGGAAGAAAATTATATTTTACTTAAATTAATGGAATGCTACGACAGATCCTTTGCTCCTTTTATGAAATACAATAAACTTCAGTAGGGAAAGAAAAGAGGGAATTTAAAGGATAAATAAAATTTTAAAGGACCTTTAAAGTCTTAATACTATGAGATGGTTATTCAGAAAGGAGCAGTTGTTTATAGGAAGAAGAATTTGCCAATTTTTGTGACTGGATTTTTGAGTTCAGAGCAGATGTTTTCTCTCCCGGCAGCTCAAGCTAACAAAGTCCACCTAAACTATCTGAGAATTGGGGAGAATCCCTTAAAGTTTTGTTTGTTTGATTGTGGTTTTTTGTTTCTTAAATATCTGGTTTCAAGCCTTGAAATCAAAGCAAAATTTGAAAAAGGAGATGACTGAAAAAACGTGGATATTACAAGTGACATAAAACATGCTTAAAATCCCCTGATTCCTGACTCTGATTTAGGGCTGTACTCACTGTTTGCAGGGCTTTAAATGGAGAAATTTAGACTTGGATTGAATTTTGAGACCTCAGTTTTGTTTCTAGATTTACTCTCCATCTGCTTGACAGTTTTGGGCAAAAGTGGGACAATTTTATCATTAATTCTTTAGTTCTCCTATGGAATTTTTCATTTTTTTTCCCTTGTTCTTTCATCAGTTTCTTTGGGGACAAAGAGCTTGGGAAGAGGGCAGAGGGAATGAAATAAATTGATTTTTGTGGACATTTTCATCCAGTTTTTGGCTGCATTTGCTGTGCCCTTTGGGATAAAGGGTTGGGCTCTGGGAGTATCACATCTTCTGGAGCTGCCGTAAAAGAGGTGAGGGCACTTCTTCACCTGGGCTGAAGTTTGGGCTGTTGCTTTTATTTCTGCTGATTAATCTATTAAAATGGAATAAAATATTACTGAAAGAGGCTCCTGCCACAGGATAAGGGATGAGGTGAAAACACCCCATTGGTTTTTGGAGATGGGAGTTTCTAGGGGAGAAAACCCCTGAATTAAAGATCTTTTCCATGGCAGGGACCTGCATTTGGGATCGTGGCTGTTCTTCACTTGACACCCTTGAGCTGCGACCCTCAACCTTCTCAAGAGTGGGATGTTTGGTGTGGCCAGAAAAGAGGGATTTTGTCTTCCAAAAACCTCCACAATGAAAGTTAGAGGAATTCTCCAGCTGTGCTGGGCTTTGTATCTGATGAATTTGGGTGTCCGATGGCTCCCCATGGATTTGGGTGTCTGAAGGCTCCCGACAGATTTGATGCAGACTCAGAAATGAATTCGAGGGTTATTCCAGCGGCACCAGCAGGTGTGGCAATGTGCAACCCTCTTACCTGGAGGCTTTTGATTTTAATTCACACCTTCCTGAGCAAAATCGAGCTCAAAGAAGGGAACAGATCCCATCAGCTTTTGAAGAAAGACCTTGAGAGCTTGTGAGGAGAATTAGGAGAAGATGAAAGAGGGAGCGTGGGGGGGTGTTGAGATGGAGATGAACTGCAGGGCACTTCTCTAATTAGTTTAAGGATTTAATATTTCTTCCTATCTATGAATTTTCTATATAAATCTGTGGCAATACCTGAGGGTCTAGAGGACTTTATAGAATTTTTAGCTTCCTCCCTGCCCTCATTATATTTTTTAGGTCTAAAGGGCACTTTTGCTCCATTTGGGACAACAGCTTGTTGTTAGGAATCAGAAGGAATGTTCAGAACGATAAACACCTTGCTTACAACTTGCTCAGAAAGATCCTTCCCAGCATTTTCTCAGGGCCTTAGAGTTTGAATTCCCAGCTCTCCTCTGGAAGATTGTTCCATGGTCAAATGTACCCTGGAGGACAATTAATTTTTCATTGGGTTCTAACTGTTGATTTTTTTTTTCCTCGAGCTTAAAACCACACCTGATCACCAAACCATGCATCCTGGTGGATGGATTCATGCAGAAAAATGCGTTTTTAGCTGCATTTGCTTCACTAAATGCATTTTTTTCCTTCCTCTGCTTGCCAAAAACTGATGCAGACCTGTGCTAAATGTTTTTCCAGGCAATAGAAACTCTGTGATTATGCATAATTGTGATTAAAAACCATGATGTTCATCTAATGGCTGTAAAGCCACTGGTTTGATTCGAGGAACCTGAGGGGAAAAATCCTTTGCGAAGAATTGTGGCAGTGCTTGTTTGCGTGCAATAACCACATCAAAAATACTGCAGCTAATTACAGCCCGTTTTGGGAGACTGGTACACTGGAATTGTTCAGTAGTACCCTGGGCTGCACTGGGGGTGGCGGTTTTGTCGTGTATTTGTCGCGTTCGCAGAAAAATTGTGCTTTTTGGTTTTTTCGAATGGATCAGGTCGTCTCTGCCAAGATAATGCCCATGGAACGGGACCTTGTCACGGGATAATGGCCCTGCTCCCGATGCTGGGGAGGGAAAGCTGGGACATTTATCAGGAATAAGCATCAAGGTGAAGTAGAGACATTCATTTCCAAAGCCAGGAGGCTTTTATCCTGTCAAAACTGTCTATATGATTTTTTTTTTCCATATTTTTTTCCCCTTTACCCACGTCTACACCAAGTGACTGATGGGCAGGATTCTGACACTTTGCTTTAATGGTGCTGCAGGTTTTTGTGCTGCTGGAAAGCTGTGTCCTGGTGGGATCAAAGAACAGATTCAAGGAATAGAAGATGCAACCATTTCACGTACCTTGAGAAATCCGGGAATCGCAGCAAGATTCCTGCTTGTGTGCGAGGAGTGCTCAGTTTTCCTTGCTGCTTATCAAATCAGAGGGGGAACGGGTTCCCATGGCGAGCGGGAAGGGTTGGATGGGATGCTGGGAGAGGGGCGAGGGGCTGGGATGGAATTCCCAGAGAAGCTGTGGCTGCCCCTGGATCCCTGGCAGTGTCCAAGGCCAGGCTGGACAGGGCTTGGAGCAGCCTGGGGCAGTGGAAGGTGTCCCTGCCCACAGCAAATCTTCCAAGGTTTATTGGAGACCACATGTGATGGAAAAGGGCAGCCCTGAGAGAAGACCCGAAAACCCCAGCAAGGAGAGACACTTGAACAGGTACATCTGGGCAAGGTGAGCTCCAGCTGAGCTTTTGCTGTGCCAGGAGTGCCAGCAGCCCTGGAGAGAGGGGGCATCTCAAGGCCTGGCACTGCTCCTTGTCAAGCGATTCCCGTGGAGCTGCTGAGAGCACTTGGGGTTTCACTGATGTGCAAACCGAGCTGTGGTGCCCAACAGGAGCTTGTTGGAGTCAGCTCGAGGATCCCAGCTTGTTCCAGAGGCTGTTGGATCAGACCCCAGCAGCTGAGAGGTTTTTATTCTCTCTGTTTGATATGCATCTGCCAGGACTGGTGGAATAATGGGAAGAGGCTCCTTGACCCCAACCTCTGCCGCTGGAACAGTCCCTGGGAGGAGAGGGGTGAAAAATTTGCATTTACATGAGATTTCCTCTTCATGAATGCATTAGGCAGCAATTCTGGGTGGATAAGTGCTGGTGAGTGTTTATCTAGCTGGTGTACATAGTGAGAAGTTACAGAGATTGCTGCTGCAAGGAAAAATAAGTGTAGGAAAAATGCAGGAATTTGGGATGTGTGAGCAGTGCTGCCTTTGGGAATAAATTTCAGCTCATCTACTGCCCAGTTTGGGAAATATTTCCTGATAAACACTGCAGCTCAGACCTCTGCCCCAAACCCACTTACATTTATCCATGTGGAAAGAAGTGAATCCAAGGTTTCATCGGGAGGAGAGCGGTGGATGGGGGGTCTCAGGGCGATTGTCCTGCACTGGGGTGGCCTCACCTTGAATCCTGCGAGCAGTTTTGGGCGCTGCAATATAAGAAAGACATTAAACTGTTCTGAGAGTGTCCAGGGGAGGTCAGTGAAGATGGTGAAGGGCCTTGAGGGGGGAAGCAGGGTGAGGAGCAGCTGAGGGCACTTGGAATGTTCAGCTGGAGAGGAGGAGACTGAGGGGAATCTCACTGGGGTCTGCAGCTTCCTCGTGAGGGGAAGAGCAGGGACAGCCACTGATCTCTCTTCTGTGGTGACAGAACCTGAGGGAAGGGCTGGAGCTGTGCCAGGGGAGGTTTAGGGTGGATACCAGGAAAAGATCCTTCCCCCAGAGGGCAGTCAGGCACTGGAACAGGGAAGGAAACAGATATTTTTAATAATTGATTAACGATTGTTCCCACCTCAGAGCAACGTGGGTGCAGCATCACAGCACACACCCCGTGCTTTGTCCCCTTCCAAGCCTGCACAAGCTAGAGAAATGGATTGTATTTTCTCATTAATGAAATATTAATTGCGTGTTTATATTTTGGTGTGGCCTAAAGTGAATATTAAAGTGCCCATAAATAAAACATTGCCAACTTTAATACAGGATGGGGTTTTCTCACATTTGTCTTAAATGAGCTCATTACAGTGCAGAAGGTAATAAATATTTGATATCAGGGCATGTTAATGAGGTGCTTGCTCGTGAATTCAAAGTGTTTAGCAGAGTTTTCTCTCCCCTTCAAACATGTTATATAGTGCAAACATTTTGAATTATTTAATCAGGAGGATCTTTAAGCACTCCGGTGCTGTGTTTAAAAACCTAAACCCACAAAGCCACAGAAGCAATTAATGGCTGCAGCTTCCCAAACTGACTATAATTTGGTGAATAATATTGTTTGTTTTCAGTTCAGGGTTTCCGTGGAGAGCTTCCCTGCCTTTGGAGCTCTCCCTGCACACAGTGTGGCACAGCAATGGCACTCAGCCCTTGTGGGCACACTTTTAACAGGTTTTATTGGCATTTTACCCCACTGGGTTGTGTCATCAAGACTTTTTTAACATGGAAGCGAACTGTGGAGTTTTAAGTTTTGCAGTTAATCCATATTTCTCACCGGTCACCTCCACATTCTCATGGAAGTGCTGCAGGTGTTGGAGAACAGAAGTGGAGATGGGAAGGTCCAGCCTGGTGGAGTTTGGTTTCTCTCCTTGGCAGTTCTCTCTCCCTGGCCTGGTATGAAATTTATATATTGTCATAATCTGTGGTGGATTGGGTCTGTGTAGGTTGTTACAGTTACACACATGATTATTATTACAGCTGTATTATGGAGGGAATTGTTCCCTGGGAGGGTGGGGAGGCCCTGGCACAGGGTGCCCAGAGAAGCTGGGGCAGCCCCTGGGAGTGCCCAAGGCCAGGTTTGAGCAACCTGGGGACAGTGGGAGGTATCCCTGCCCATGGCAGGGGTGGCACTGGATGAGCTTTAAAATCCCTTCCAACCCAAACCACTCCACCATTCTATAAAGATATAACACCCCACTAAAAGTGGCAATCCCAAATATTTCTCCTCACACAAGCCCGTTGTTTTATTTAGCCACTACATGTGCTTTTTTCTCACTTCTTTTTTTTCTACTCTGCATCTCTGACAGTGAACTTTGAAGTGCTTCTGGGTTTTGCACTTCCATCAAAGTTTCTCCAGTCAATCCAGAGGTGGGAGCAGCTCTGGAAGGTGTTGATGGTGACACCACACTCGGTCGGCAAGTCAAGGGCTCAGCAAGAGGCAGCTTCCTTTGTGAGTGGTTTGTGGTTTCTTGCTGGGGAAGAAGGACTGCAGGAGCTTCAGCAATTAATTAAAAGCTAAAGCTCTGGTTTTTTTCTCTGCATGTCTAAATAAAAAGAGAAAAGATGGGATCAAAAACTCTGGAGACTCAACAAAACAGAGCCGGTGTAAATTCCTGGTTTAGTTTGGCTTTAGAAGGAGTCATAAGATACAAGTCTCAGGTTGTCATCAAATCCCAATATTCGGAGTCCTTAGGCTGAGCACAGCTTTGGGATCAGTAGCTGAGATCCAATTTTCATGTTCACATAGAGATAGAGACCTCCAGGCCAGGCTCAGGCAGAGTTTTCTCTGAGGTGACATTTGTGACCCCTGGGTTGGGAATGTGCTGCCTGTGGGTTCATCCCTCCCTCTGGAAGTGTGGCTGCTTCCCCGGAGGGAACAGGGAGCAGGGGAGGGCCCTTGCTCAGATATCCTGGTTGCAGCTTCACTGCCCCATTCCAGATGCCCGAGATTCCATCCCTGAGCCTTCTGGGGCTGGACAAGCCACTCTCCATTACCTGCTCCCTAGGGAATGAATTCCTCAGAGGAAGAGTGGCAAGTCTAATTAAAAAAAATAAATAAAAATTTAAAAACCAGATAATTACATGCTAGAAAAAGTGAGAGTGGAAACATTTCTCACCTCTCCCAGCCTTTCCACATATCCCTTCATCTGTAATTCGTGCTGCTTTAGCCTTTGAGGGAGGTGAAAGCTCCTCAGGTTTTTAGCAATCTCCCTTTTTTTTTGACATTCCTGCTTTTCACTTCCTTTTTCCTAACTCAGCCATTAGGAAGGAACTCAATGTTTTTGAGGCAGCAGCTTCCTTGGTTTTGGCTGGAAAGAGCCTTTCAGGACAGGTTAGGAAGGGTGCTGACAGGGACACTTTTGAGGGCCTGATTCCAGGTGTTTTGAAACATTCCCACTCTTTCTGACCAAGAGGGAATTGCCAGCTCAGGCCCAGCAGGCAAAAACAGAATTTGTTTCAAAAAGTGGTAAAACCACATCAAGGTTCATCTCCTTTCCTCATGAAAGGCATTTTTCTCAAATGCTGTTCCATAATACCTGTTCTGAGTTCTGTGTTTTTCTCCTCCGTGCCTCTGTTTCCTTGATGAAGGAAGATGACCCAAGTTATTCAAGATATATCATATATATTTTCAAAAGTATCCCAGAGCCGAACTATTTCACCAGGCTTAATCTCAGTTTTAAACCTTTTTCCCCCTCAGGAAATGGAAGCATTTTGTGCAACCCAGACTCGGCTTTTCAACTGCACAAAAGTCAAAATGCAAAACTCAATTAAATATTAAATTTAAAGCCATTTACACTGAAAACACTGAACTGTGAGGAAGCAAAACCAACTCTGGAAATTGAGGTGCTGAGGTCTGGGTCAAGATTCCAGAGTCTTTTCTTCCAGGAGCTGGGATTGGCCCTGGCTTGGGAAATATTCAGGATTCATCCCAGGAAAACAAGGCCTTGACTTGCTAAAAATTACGTATATTAGGCTTAGTCTGGAGTGTTTATCAGAACAATAAGCAAAAAAAAACCCCAAACGCAACAAAACCCAAATGATATTGCAGTGATGAATGATTTTAATTAGAAGTAGCTAAAAACCACTTTAAAAAAAAGGTATAATTTCAAGCAGTTTCTGTACTTTAGTGCTCCTGGAAGGCAAAGAGTATTAATTCCTGGAGCAGGAATTGGAGAAGTAATTTGGCTGGGCTTTAATTTAGTAATGATAGAATCTTGCTATAATTAAATGGGAGCAAAAAAATCTGGGGAACAAAATTCAGTTAATTCAGGTCCCAACTTGGTTGGTTCCTCTGTAGTTAATTTGCTCTTTAAATTGGGAAGCATCACCATCCTCAGGTAAATAGAAGTGCGATCAACAACCCATAAATTCCACAATATTGTTGCAGTAGTTTGTGAGGGAAAAAGTGGTAGGAAAATCCTTAAATTAAGACTGTCCTGGATTATTAATGTCCCTCTAGTTGAGGGACCTAATTGTGACAAAAATCGACCCATTCTGATTTAGGTTTTTGACTTAGAGATTTGAATCTGTTGTTTTTTTAAAACAGTGTTGCTAGATTTTCATAAATTTGACTTTTTTGATTTCCCGGGCCGCGAAGATTGTTAATACATTCAGAAACACGAAATCAAATTTTGAAATAATTTGAGAAATCTTCCACCATGTCCTTGAAAAGAAAATTTTAAAGCTTGGAGAAGTCTCATTCAAATTCCTTTCTTTATTAAGTTAGAAAGATGCCCATCCACACCAGACGTTTGGTGATGAGGAATTATATTGGTTAAGATTTAAAATTTATCTGCAGGAGCAGCAAAGTAGTCTCTGCAGGCATCTGGATAATTTGACTCTGCCAATATTGATCCCTGCTTTTTTGCAGTTGTTGTTAATCCCTCTGGGAAATGGATTCTCTCGGTGATATTCCCTGAGCAGGTGTTGGTTGTTGATTCTGCAGTTTTGTTCCTGCTACTTTCATTTTCCTGAGAAGAAGGAGAAACTTCCTTAATCCCAGGCAGAGATAGAAATATAAATGACAGCTAAAAAAATTTTAAAAAAAAATCGGAATTTCCTGCCCTTCTCCGGCTCTTGGAATACTCCTGGCGTTGAGGAGGGAGGATAAGCATGACTGCCTGTGTCTCTTTGAAGTGCTTTATCAGTGCTCTTAAAAAATATCAAAGGAGAAACTTATTCCATGTAAAAATAGTTCTGATTATACCCTCTTGGGCTGGATCTGATACAGCTCCCGTGCATCCATGAGGTGACTTCCTGAATATTCAGGGAGGGAAATGGCATTTGCAGGGATGGAACTGTTTCTGAGGCCTTTTTAAGCTTCTGTGACCATTTTTCATTTTTGTTTTAATTTTGTTCTGAGGGCCACAGATTCCTCCTCATCTCCTGGGCTGTATCACAATGTTCAACCCCAGTTTTAGTGGTTTAAATTCTACAACTTTTCACTGAACAAAGCTTCATTTTGCATTGGTTGGGAGTGCCTGGAGTTCCAGGTTTTTGAGGCCAGACAGCACAAATTGGCAGCTTTTTGTTTAATGGAATATTCAGCCCTATTCATCCTCCTCTGGCTTGTTCAGTGTTACCTCCTTGGGTGAATTTGCTTCTTCTGGGTGTCCTTTGGCATTACTCATTATTTATTTTGTTTAAAATCAGGGAAGAACAGGATCCTACTTCACCCGAACAGGCTAATGGTTTCTTAATTATTGAGAAAAAGGAATTTCTGCAATTGTATTTTCAGATTCCCCCCTCTTGGTCATTGTTAAATTACTTTAGAGTTAGTGTAGAAACAGATTTTCAAGAACTGCTGTAAAGAAATCCTCTTTTGTGTCTGTCTTCATTACTGGCTTATCTCTTATTTTTATTTTACTGCTCTTTATATTTCATTCCCAATCCTCCATCCATCAAAAATCTTTGTAAATGGCTGAATAAAAAGTGCAAATTTTTCTCCTGTTTAATGCAAGCCAGGCTGTGATGGCTGTGACATCTCTTACTAAGAGAGAACAAAGAAACCACTCGACTCCAAATAATCAAAGTCTGGCTTGTCAGAGTTGGGGTATGGGGCCTATTAAAGCTTTATTGCAGAAGCAGTGGTGCTTAAACAAATTTACAGACCTTTATGGGCCTGGTTCTGCATTGGCACCGGCGTCTTGTTAAAATCAAATTGCAGTCAAAGATAGCAGAACTATATCCAATAAAACTCGAATATGGCATCAAATCAGCCAGGGTTTTTTTTTTTTTTTAAACAAGTTGAAAATGCTTTATTCCCACTTCTGGGTTGTTTCTGGGGCTGGGAAGAGGCTCAGGGTCTGATCCGGGTGGATAAATCCTGATGGGAGGCAGGACAGAGCTGTCACAGGGCAGCGGAGATGCTGGCAGCTGAGTTACACCTGGAGAGTCCCTGAGCTGGAGGAGGTGTGGGGGAAATTCCATGGGAGAAATCCAAGAGTTTTCCTTCTGCCACTGGTTGGAAACAGGAGCTCATGGCTCCTGGGGGTAGATATGGGTAGTTCTTGGTAGAAAATATACATTTTTTTATTTCTTCTGAGCGGTGTTGAGATTTTATAGCGGGGCCTGAGAACAGCTGTGTCACCCCACTCTTCTCTTTCCTCAGCCAAGGTGGGAAGCAGGAGTTTCTGGGATAAAGATCAGCCAGGTCCCTGCTGGCCTTCCAGCTGCTCTGCCCCAGTGACCCAGCTGGGTGTGAGCTCTGGTGGGCTCCTCTGCTCCTCCAAGGAGTAAATCCCCCAAACCTGTGAGCAGAGCCTCTCTGGGAGCTGGCTGTGGCTCCCAGCTTGCTGCTGGCACCAGCTCAGCTGAGCTGGGGCGCACATCCTCCCTCAGGCCCCGTTTTCCATGTTTTCTGGAAAGGATTTTGCTTCAGCACCTTCTCTGCTGCTTCGTTTTTCTCTGTTAAATGTAATCAAGTTTCTTGGGGGCAATTTAAGGTGATTTATCCAGAGGAAGATTCTTCTGTTACTCTCCTTGTTTCAGTCAGGGATTTTCCCGTGATCATCAGGAGCTTGGTGCCAGCGGTGCTGTGAGAATTCCCTGGTCCCATCCAAATCAGCAGAGCTTTCCTGTCGTGTAAACGCAAGAAAAATAGATTTATTTTCTTTTATAACAACAATATTTTACTGCTGCTAAACTTGGAAAGCACAAGCACTCAGTGAACGCTTTTCTCTGGTGTCTCCTCTTTGCATTTCTCCCTCAGCAGCTCCTCCTCCGCCCCTTTACACAGCACAGCCATCCTCCAAGAGAGTTTTGTGGTGCTTGGCACAGGGCTGGGCTCCCTGGCACCCTGGCTCAGCATTCCCTGGATTTATTTCCAGGTCGGGTTCGTGCCTTGGGTCAAACCAAAGTGCCAGCCTTGATGGAGAGGAGTGGCTGTGCCCCAGGTCAGTGTTCCCAGGGACGTTGCTCATTCCTGGGTGGGGATGTTGGCCCCTGGCCTGGCTCCTCTCCTGCTGGAAAATTCTTCCCGGGGCACAGGCAGCCCTGTGGTGGCTGTGTGGGCCCCATTTCTCAGGCAAAGAAGCTGGAATTCTCTCTCCTGTGTAATTTATCTCCATCTGCTGCTTTTCTGTCTCCTCATTTGGCATTTCCTTTGGTTCTTTGTTGGACATCCCAGTTCCTGATGTTTCTCTCTCAGCCTAAGTGGCAAATTCCAGTCGCTGACTTGCAGCCCCTTCTGCTGGGATTTGTAGGAGATCTCAGGTCCCTTTCTGTCCAAACCCTCCTGTGTTCCCCCCAGGTGAACTGAGTGTTGTGACTCTTACCTGGCCATTTATTACAAGTCTTTATTTCATAGATTTTATTCCACACAGAACGAGTTATAGGGCCCATTTTCCAAAATAGGATGCGGATCCAGCTTTCCTTAGTGATAAATCCATGTGCTTTCCCTCTGGCCTGCTCCTGTACGGGGAACTCCAGTGTTGTGTCAGTTCCTGCTGGATTTCTGCCTGGTCAAACCCAAAACAAATCACCTTAAATGTGACCAAGCCCTTCAAATCTGTTAATTTATCCTAAATTATTGCTGGATTTCCTTAACATCATCACAGGTAACCGCTGCAGAATGATTCCATTTAACGTAGAGGCTGCACTAAAACATTTTGTAAAACATTAAATTTGCAAGCTTTGAATGGGTCATTTTCACCGTTGCTTACAGGGAATTTTCCTCCTTCATCCTTCATGGATGCACCTTGGAATGGCTTGATTGGGGTAAAGAACTGATGCCGTGGTCTTGAAAAGACCCAGGCAGAAGCAGAGCATTAAAGATTGAGGTTTGCAGCTCACAGATATTTTAACTTGGAAAAAACCAATTCAATAAAAATAAACCTGGGGAGGTTTTCAGGTCCTTGCAACTTGCTCAGGTTTCCTTAAATTAAGCAGGAACTCTTTAGTCCTAGCTCTGAAATGTATAAATACGTAAAAGAATCATCTCTACCTCTATCCATACACATTTCCTGTTGTTATTCCCAGGATATGTGCAGCAATGTTTTCCAGGAGTGCTGGCCCTTGGCACGAGCCAGGGCAGGAGCAGCAGCAGGAGAGTTCTGAGGTTGGTTCAGGTGCCAGGAAAAAAGGAGACTAAACTGGGATGTGGGAAATGGGCCTGATCTCCATCCCATCGATCCCAGTGGAAATCTAGCGGGAACATGAACAAAAATAATGTTGAATCTTCCCCTTCCTGGTATTTTCAGGCTGGGATGGCTCTTGGCTGCTGAAGGAGCCTGAGCAGCTCTGAGAGAGGCTGAACTGGCCAGTTTTGAGAGATCACGGGAAAGGCTTTTCCTTCCCTTTGACAGATGCTCAGGAAGTGATTCCAAGTGCTCTTGACTGGTTTTTTGGGATCCTGAGCCAAGCCTGCACAACACCATCCCTGTCTTAGGCTGCCCTCGAAGTGCCAGGGAAGGATCCAGAGAGACTGGCAAATAGGTGTTTTATTTTTGCACATCCAAATGGTAATTTGGGAACGGGAACAGGGATGTTGGCACCTCAGCCTGAAAGCACGGACCGTTAACGATCAGGTTTGCACCGAGGTTTTATTCCTGACGTTTTTACTGCACGTGTGATTTACGGGGTTTATTACTCCCCTTTAAGAGGTGATGTGTCTGCATCCAAACCCAGGGAACTTAAAAGGAGGAAAGGGAAAATGCCTCGTTTTGGGAAAGCCAATTAGGGGGATGAATGACACAGATGACTTCACTGATTTATGTTCGCTGTGATTTCTGGGATGGAACACAGTTCGCAGGCTGTTCCTCTGCTCCTCAGGGCTTTGGGTAGTTTACTGTTTGTGCCTGTAAAAACACACCAGGGAATACCTGAACATATGCTGGAGCTAAATGGGAGCTGGGAAACATCAAATGCCTCTTCTTGAAGTGTTTGTGTGGAGAAAAAGGAGCTCTGACTCCGTGATTTCCAAACCCTGTTGGAACACACTTTTGGAAAAAGCTTCACCAGAGGCACTGCCTCTTAAATACCTAAATTATCCTAAAAACTACCCTAAAAATCTCTCCTTGTTCATGAAAACAACTTCCCTCTTGATGGGTTCATCTGTCAGGGCAGGGCCAGAGGCAGCCAGGCTGCTGCTCCGCTGCCCACAGGGTTCCTCGGTTATTTAACGTTTCCCTCAATATTCAAGGAGAAAAATAAGAAAAAAGGAAGGAATTCCATAGCTCTTGCAGCTCTCATCTAATGAAATGTTATCCTGTAAAATATTTAAGTGTTCCTTTACCTTCTGTCAGCTCTCAGGGAACTCAGGATAAGGATGCTCTGGATGGGCTGAGCACCTGAAATGTTTCCTGCTGGGATGAGCTGATCCAGCCCAAATCCAGCGTCCCTGGGATCTGTGGATGTGCTCCTCAGGAATTCTCTGTCTGAATCCCTCTGGACAAAATGCTATTTAAAATATGATCCTAACAGGGAATCCACACAGTGGTGGCTCCTGTGCTGAGCTGTACTAAAATCCTCAAATATTTTGGTTAAAAGGAGGCGGGTTCTGAAAATGGTGGTAAATATTGGGGTCCTTTGGGATTTCGGTCAGGTGAGAAAGGGAAGCTTGGCTGAAATGACTGGAATAACCTTTCCTTCCACCAGAAGGAATGGAATTATTGGAAGTCCCAGAATTAATCTGATTCACAGAGAATTTCCAGAGCGAATTTTTGGTTTACTTGTTCAAGACGTTTGGGGTAAGTTTTAGATTCCTTTTGGAATGGTATCTGGATTAAATCGTTTGAAGTTTATCCATTTTCATGGCTATGCTGTTTCATTTCCATTTAAGTGGATTTAATGATAAGAAATCTTTAAAAAAATGCTCCCAAAGTGTCTTTTAAGGAGTCATTAATTAATTTCTTTGGCTTTGAGATATGACAGCCTTATTTTTGTGCTTTCCTTGCTGCTGTGACATTCTAGGAATGCTAAAACTGAATTACATTTCACTTTGCTCAGCTGACATTGGCTCAATTGCTTTTATCAGCCAGCAGATGACACTTACAGGTCATTTGTCCTCATTGGGATTCTGGAGTGGCTGAGTCATTTTGTATTCATTCTCAGAGTATTTATTTTAATGATATTTTTGCCTGTTTTACTGTGGTTTTCAGTAAAGGGCCAGGCAGGTATTAAAACTAACAGACTGTTCCTAGCCAGTGACCAGTGAGATATTTATGGAACCATCTGTGCTGCTAAAGTTTCTCATTTGGTGGGTGCAAAGTTTCTTACATTGGTAGAATCCATCAAGACTCTGACGGAAAATACCAAGTTTCTAAATCCAGCTGCAATTTAAGGGATAAAATTAATGTATTTTGATATCTGAAACTGTCGTGTTTCTTTTCTTAATGAGAAAAGTGCTTTTCATGAGATCTCAGACTGGGTTGGAAGAGGCCTACAAGATCTCATTCCAACCCATTCCAGTCTGGCAGCTGATGGATCTGGGAGCAAGGAACGCTGGTTCGATCCAGTTCCAACCATGGACTCGCAGAAGAGTTTGAGTTGGAAGTGACCTCTGGAGATCATCTGCTCCGACCCCTCTGCATCCAGAGCATCTGACACAGGAGCACATCCAGGTGGGATTGGGAAACTCCAATAAAAACCACGTGGAGAGCAAACAGCAAAACGTCATCAGCACCAAACTGCTCCTGGACGTGGTGAGGCTGTTGCCGTAACAAAGTTCTGTTGGAGAGGTTGAGTCAAAACTGATTTTTATTTATATTTTTTCCCGGTATTTGCTTTGGAAACTCTTCCCAGCCTGCAAATGGGATCAGCCTCACTTCTCAACCCTCTAGGAATGAGGCAGTCAGTTCAACTTCACTGCGAGACAAAATGGATGAATTTTGACTTTGAAGCTGTGGGAGGAAAAGCAAAAGAACTCTTGTCAGACACCTGTAGTTCAAACCCACTTCACATGCACTGACTCTGCCTAAATCATCCTCATTTGCAATTCAGCACTCAGGGATAAGGAGTTTCCTTCCATTTAGGCACCACAGGGGGGTTCTCAGGAAAGGCTGAAGCCAGCTCAGAGAATCACTCGAGTTAATGCAGAAATGAGGCCGATGAATTAATGGAGCAACAGGACGCGGCTTTTGAGATGGAAAGGCAGGAGGCCGAAATCAGATTTAGAGGATATTTATTGGGAGGAATGGTGCCTTTATTAAAGACTTGCATTTCCAGATCACAGAGTGATTGCTGCTTTCTAAATGGGCATTGAACAATGAAAATTAGAGGGATTTGGGATTTTTTGGGTGGGTTTTTTGCATGTTAAAAGGATCGTGGAATTACAGAATGGTTTGGGTTGGAAGGGATCTTCAAGCTCATCTTTTTCCAGCACCCTACCATGGGCAGGGACACCTTCCCCTATCCCAGAGTGCTCCAAGCCCCAATGTCCAGCCTGGCCTTGGGCACTGCCAGGGATCCAGGGGCAGCCACAGCTGCTCTGGGCACCCTGTGCCAGGGCCTGCCCACCCTCACAGGGAACAATGCCCTCCCAATATTCACTATAAACCTTTTCTCCCTCAGTTTTTGAACCTATTCCCCCTTGTAGTGCTGCCCGTGCCCCAGTCCTGGAGGGCAGGAATGGTGCAGGGATTGCCTCCATCAGTTGCAGCCCCATTTTTGGGCCGAAACCCAAAAAACTTTGCCTGAAACCCTGCGAATTCTTTGCGTGAGGGTTTGGAGCAGTGTCTTTGTGCTGGAGCTCGGCCTCCCGCGCTCACGGGGAGTCTAATGTATCAGGGCATTAAAAAAGGCTCGGGTTGGAACTTGTCAAGGGGAAATAATAACCTGCAATTGCTCAGCTTCCTCATTACAAAACCCACAACAGCGGCTGGGCGACAGCAATGTTTTCTCAAGCATTAGTGATACTTTAATTCAGCACTGCAACAACACCACAAAAATGGATTTTATTGCTCTCTGTTTTATGGATCATGAATTTAACTGAGCTAAATAGTCAAAGTCCAGGTGAATAATGCTGCTTTGGCGAGCTGCTGACCACATTTCCTCCTGCATTTCACCAACTATTTATTTTTTGTTCTGCTTACTCAGCTTTTCACATTTTGAACTCCGAAGAACGGCAAAGAAACCGAGGCTGTGTTTGCCTTACTGAGCTGAATGAGGTTTTGTGCACCTTCTCTGGCAGGTAAATGGATTTCAGTGAAACTTTGAAGAATATTTGTTTTTCTGGGCCCAGTTTGGTGGCTCTGTCATGCAGGGTTTTGTTTCAACAATCATCAATATTGAATATTCTGAATGATGGATCCGAAACATCCATTGGGCTGGGAAGTGGACAGATCATATTTAGAGATTGTCCCTGCTCCAGAAAACTTCCAAGATTGATAATATGGGAAAAATGAGAGCTGATGTGAGCACAGACAGTCCAGGACCTGTTTCAATTCCACTGATGATTGGGGCAAACCAGAAACAGGTTCCTGGGAACAGATTGCCCCTGGATCCCTGGCAGTGTCCAAGGCCAGGCTGGACGGGGGTTGGAGAACCTGGGCTAGTGGAAGGTGTCCCTGCCCATGGCAGGGGTGGAATGAGATGATCCTGAAGGTCTTTTCCAACACAAATCACTCTAAGATCCCACGATTCTGTGAAATACAAACTGTTTCTTCATATTTCTTTTTTTTTTTCCAACAGTAAATGGTCTCCACTCATGAATTTTAAGGGAATTCACCACTCCTAAATATCCATAGGGTTGATTTCAGTATCCCTTCTTTTGTAGGTTTAATATTCCTGCAACCCTCGGTGCAAATCCAGAGCTGCAGCTCGGAGTCAAACAGGTAAAAATGAATTAATTTGCATTTTTTGGTAGTCTAAGGTTATTTTCTGCTCAGGTTTGGATCCAAATCACCACAGTGCAAACCTTTTGCATTTTGCTGACGCCGAGGGGAAAAATCTTCCTTAGAAGTGCTAAAAGTGAGATTTTTTTACACAACCTGTTATCTGTTTGAGTTCTCCTCTGTTTTTCTGCAGTAATTACCTTTCTCGAGCTGTTCCTTCAGTAAAAGGTTCGTAGATCCCATCTGGAATGGAAGGCACAGAAATTCCTCAGGCTTTCCAGGGAAAGTGAGTCATTCCAAAGCTAATGATACACGCTGAGTTTCTTCAATCCTTTTACTTAGTTTGAACATGAGTAAAAGATAATTCTGAGGCTGCACAGACTTTTAAACACTCCTGAATTCCACATGGAAACTATTTTCCTTGACAAAACTTCCTGTCCCTCGTTAAGGAATTAATTTCACTGATGTAGCAGCAGAGTTCAAAGAGTTAAAGGTGATTTTAAATATGGATATTAAGAAATGTTCATGTTTTTAATTATCTAAGAGTGTTTTGCTCCAGCTGTTCATAGGAAAAGTGATTTAACCCAGAAATAATGGTTGGATTCGATGATCTTGGAGTTTCTTTTGCAACCTAAAGGATTCCATGGTGCTGTAAGATTGCTAAAATGCTGCAAAAATTCCAGAGGAGTGGCACAGGTTTCGATCACAAAAATGAGTTCCTCTTGTTTTTCGTAACATTTACAGCGACATTTTACGGGTGTCTCCATAAACCAGAGAAATGTTCTTGTAAAAATGAGCAGCCTACAGGGGAAAAACCTCTTGAACCAAAAAAAAAAAAATCCTTAATTTTGCTCCATTTATTGCCTGCCCTCGTTGGCTGAGGGGAAGGTGAGCTGTTAACCACTGTTCAGATTATCTGCAGACTTCTCCAGGCCCATTTTCCGGCAAATTAAAGGCAAGCAAATTTTCTAGGGAAGGGAAAAAAAACCTCTTTTTGCCCTTGAATTGCTGAGCCTCCTGCACAGAGCAGGGCCACAAGGGGCACATGAGCGAATCCATGAAAACAACAGCCCCAATAGGAGCTTCCTCTCCCAGTTTAATTTTCCGTGGTTATGGGAACGAGGGTCCCAGCTGCTGGAATTGCAGTGACACAATAACGAGGGAGTTCATCTCCTGAAGGAGCTCTCCTGGTTTTTCACCGGTGCCACTTACCCGGAAATCTGCATTTAAATGGGAGCAGGAATGTTCTGGGTGCAGGTGGGGGGAGAGCAGAGCACCTGCAGTGAAGGTGTCTGTGCACAAAATCCGTGCATGAGCGTCTTTTTTTTATGGAAAACTTGGAATAGGGACCACGAGAACTGCTGGGAGGGAATGTGGAGGTGGTGTTTTTGTAGATCCTGGGAATTTTTTGGGACAAGAATAAGGTTTATTATTCCGTAGGAGGGAATGGTCTGAGCTGGGAGGTGCATCCTGAAAATCTGGGCTATGGAAAGTGTCCCTGCCCATGGCAGGGGATGGAATGGGATGAGCTTTAAGGTCCCTCCCAACCCAAACCATTCCATAATTCCGTGTTTTTTTACTTCCCTACCACCTTGTAAGCTGGAGAGGTTTCCTGAACCAGAAGGATGCTTCAGGGATATCTGGGAGATCCCTGCTGGTTTTTCACCCAGGTCAGCTCTGGTTGGAGACTTCTCCAGCTGCATTTTCCATGAATATTTTTTGGAAACGAGCTGGATTTGCAAACCTCGAGTTTTGAAGTGTTCTGCTGTGGAAATAGGGAAAAGCCCACTGGGAAGAGAAGGGCTTTTCTCTTTTGCCTGCAGTGTCTGAATAAGGAAAGGACCAGAGCTCCTGGAGGAAAGAAGAGACATTTCATACCCATTCCTCAGGGTTTGTAGATGAGAAAATCCCACAATCCCAGAATGGTTTGGCTTGGGAGGGACTATGGCACAGGCAAGGACACCTTCCACTATCCCAGGGTGCTCCAAGCCCCTTCCAGACTGTCCTTGGACACGTCCAGGGATTCTCACAGCTCTGAGAATGCTCCTCCTTTGTCAGCTGGGACAAATAACCGGGCACCAATTTAGTCTGGCCTTTTAAAAACAAACCAAGTCTCCTGAATTTGTTTATGATGGCATTTCCTCTCTTTCTCTCTTCCTCCTTCCCCCTCTCCCTCATTTCCCACTTTCTGGCAGCTCTGGCAGCTGGATCCCAGGATTTTGCCTTTTGGGGGGCACAGTGCAGACAGCAAAAGGCCTTAAAGTGGTTTATTTGATGAAATGTTTCCTGTTTCCCACCCCTAAATTTAATAAATATAAACCCAGTGCATGATTAAGTTTTTGGGATTTGGCTGCTTTTCCATCCCTGCTGTACCTGTTCTGGAGCCAGGATGTTTTAGTGGGTGATTCATGGCTCCATTACTGCCTTTATTCCTTTCAGAGCACCTGGAGGGACAATGTTTCAACATTACCCTAAAGAGCTGAGCTGCTTTTTTGCATAGCTCCAAATCTTCCATTTAATTCCACTTTAATTTAAATGTTTCCCGTTAACTTTCTGCATATTTTTTTTTCAGCTTCAAAGAAGTTACTTTGTTTTTCACCCTCTAAACTTCACCAAGGGAATGTGAAACTGGGTCAAACTCCAGTTTTATTTTGTTCTGCTGCAACGTTTTTTTGTCCTGATAGGAAATTATTTTGTTTATAGGAGCTGCCAGTGGCAAATTCAGCCTGATGTTTCAGCTGGAAAAGGTGACACATTCCTGGTGTGCAAAATGTCCTGCTCACACTTATCCTGAGCAGTTCCCCAAAGGTGGGAATGGCCTGAGGAGATGGTGAAAATAATTAAGGCAAATTTTGTGCTGGACTGTGGTATTTAATTATTTTAGTTGGGAGAGATCGGTTCCTTTAACAACATTTGGGGTAAATATCCCAAAAAACCTCAAATTCTGTTCTTTTCCTGATTCCTACAATGAGATTTTGTGGTTTCCTGCAGCAGTGCTGTGTTATTCCTGCAATTTCTGCTGTATAGGATGAAGTCTGGGGGGCTCTAGCAATGATTTTGACCCTCCAGTGCTCATCAGCACCACCACGAGCTCTTGCAGCTGCTGTCCGTGACACCCATTTAAACATCCATTCATAGACCAGGCCCATCCTCAGCATTTTAAGCTGGAGTAAAACGTTTTTCCAGTCCTTAGCAGGCAGCTTTAGCCCACAAACACCCAGGAGCCAGGATTCTGGAAATCCTGCAGTGGGAAACCTGCGCTGTGTCCGCGGTTCAGCGCTGGAGGTGCTGGGTCCTGGAAGGTAAAACTCCTGCTGTGGCATTCCTCAGTTAGCGTCAGGATACCCTGGAGAGCCCAGAGCAGTGGATGCATTATGGATTTCTGGAAATGACACCTCCAACCTGAGCCTGGGCTCTGGAGGAGAGGGAAAATGGTTTCTGAGCAGGGGTGTTGGTGGTGGATCTTTCCCTGGGATGCACAACCTCTCCTGCTGAGCTTGTTCAGAATCAGGGCTGGCAGAATTTGAAACTCTGCTTTAGGAAATTGCTCTGAAGGGCTTTTTGAAACCCTGGGCGAGTAGTTTTAAAGATGGTTTGGTGCTTCTTTTTTTTCTCAGTTATGCTTCAGCCTGAAGGTATTTAAATGTGGCTTGTTAGGCTGAGTTTTCCAGGCTGAGCCTGCCTTCCCTGAGCTCCTGCTTGGAGGAGTCAGATCAGCCCAGTGTGGGCCTGGAATCTGCTTTTCACTTCAGAACGCTTAAATACTTGTAGTTTAAAAAAAAAATAATCACAGAGTATATATTGAAACAAACTTACAGAGAGGAGGGTTAGATGGGATTTTGGGAAGGAATTGCTTCCTGGGAGGGCGGGCAGGCCCTGGCACAGGGTGCCCAGAGCAGCTGTGGCTGCCCCTGGATCCCTGGCAGTGCCCAAGGCCAGGCTGGACACTGGGGCTTGGAGCAGCCTGGGACAGTGGAAGGTGTCCCTGCCATGGCAGGGGTGGCGTGGCGCTGGGTGGAATTTAATGTCCCTTCCCACCCAATCCATCCCACGACTCCATAATATTCCAGTGCCGTATAAACACTTCCCCATACACTAAAATCCCCTCATTCCCGGGCTGGGATGGTCACTTTATCGCCTCATTCCTCACTGAGATTTTATTTTACTCCCCAGGTGAACACTGGGAACCATCAGAGAACATTCCCAGGCCCCATCCACCCTCTCTGATGGGAGGAACCTGTTTCCAACCAAGATCCAAACACCTGAGTTCCCTTTCCTCCCCTTCTCTCCATCCTCCCTGCCTTCAGAATGAAGAGAAATCCCTGCTGGTTCTTTCCTCAGCGGCTCTATTTTTCAACAGAGCCATTAATAATGCAATTATTGGGGATATAACTGGGATTTATTATCTGTGGGTAGGACTTCAGCACCACTTCTTAAGTTTATACTTGTGCCTTGAAAAATCTTCATCGTTTTCTAATTAACACGCAGGAGATGAAACAAATTTAATCTTTTCAAGCCAATATTTCACGGAAGAGCAGGAGAAAAGTTTCCTACCAAATAGCAGTTAATTATTTCAACTTGAAATTTTTGATTTTGAGATTTCGAAAACCTCCTGCACATGTATCTGCTCAAGCCATTTGTGTTTTCACCATGAATTTGGGCTGTTCTGGGAGGAAAGGGAGGAGGGAAGGGTGTGGATGCAGCAGAACATCCTTTGGAGCCCTCAGGTCCAGGACACCTCCGGGGGGATTCTGTGGAGCAAACAAACCCTGTGGCATCCTTGTCCGTGAAATATTTGGCGTTTTCCAGGAGTTTGCCTTCCATTCTGGGCATTCGTGTATCACTCACAGCCAGGATTGCTCTGGGCCAGGGGATGAGGCTCGAGCTGCAAGGAGCACACACGGAAAATGGGTGGAAAATCACAGTGCCAGGGGTTTGTTCCTTGCTGGATTGAGATAAAGAGGAACAGCAGCGCTGACCACACAGCCCTCAGGACATGTTTGGGTGTTTTATTTCCATTTCTTGAAATCTCTTTTTGCTTTACCATCATCATTATTATTTTTTTTCATGAGAGACTAAGTGCATTTTAAAATATTTTAAATTAAGAAATACAAAAATCGTTGTAGGAGGGACAAGAAAGGGTAAAACGAGTTGATATAACTTAAAAGTGAATATACATAGTGATTTTGCTGATATTATTGCATTACTGGATGCAGTGAGTTGAGTAATTAGTACAAGCTGCAAGTAAATTGGTGTAAAATAATAATAATGTTAAAAGATGGTTTTAATTGCTTTCATCTTCTATTAAAATGACTTTTTCAGGATATTCTCTGATTTTCCCCTGATAGAACCTGAATAATTTGTTTTAGCTACCTTGTAAATATGAATTAACAGGAACTGCAATTCAAAAGGAAATTCCTCCTGCTGAAAATCAGCTCCAAATCTGATTCCTGATTGTCTTGAACACAACTTCCTCTTTGGTTAATGTTCCAAGAATTCCTCAGCCTCTGGACTGGTGTCAGTGATGGGGGAGAGATAAAAATGCTTCATTTTACTCTTCCTTTATCTCTCCTGGTTTTGCCTGTGACACCCCATAAATGATAAGAATAGTTTCCCTTAATCTGAATATTTAACATATTTTAACTGCTTCTTTTTCTCTTTGAACCCTGAGGATTCTTTTTGCCTCTGTGACAATTTTGGTTTTTTTAGGGAATACCCACCAGCTGCTAATTTCACTTAATTTTGTAGGAACACAACATTTACCTTCATTAGAAAATTCCATCTCTCCCTTCCTCATCAAAAGTTCAGGAAAGCTCCCATTGAACCTTACAGATTTATTTTACTTAAAACGAATGGCGTAATTTAAAAAATTTAAATAATGAATTCCTGTTTTGTGGGACTCTCTTTTCTCGTGCTCTTTCGTAAAATATTAGCTTGGAAAGATTAAATTTGTTTAATATCCTGCAGGTTAATTAGAAAATGATGAAGACTTTCCAGGCACAAGCATAAATTTTAAAAGTAGTGCTGCAGTCCTACCCACAGATAATAAATCCCAGTTCTATCAGCAATAATTGTGTTATTAAAATTGATACTTTCAGTCGGCTATAAAGAAACAAATTTGGCACTGGGGCTGAAATAAGAACAACACTTCCCTCTTCTTTTTAAATTTCATAGGAGTTTAATGAAATATTTGCATCTTGAGCTTTAGGTGCAATAATCCCATAAATCAGGTGGGGGTTAGGAGAACATAGGACAGATTTTAAGGCTGAATAGGAATTTATCCCCCGCCTGGCAGATGGGATATGGGGTCACCTGAGGTTTCCAGGGGTGTCTGTGCTCCACTGAGGGTGATGACAGGCAAATACCAACTACAGCAGGATTTCCATGAGAAAATGGAACTTTTTTTGAGTTTTTCATGGAAATATTTGAAGAACGAACCCAGAGGCGGCACCAGGATGATCAGAGGGATGGAGCAGCTCTGCTGGGAGGAAAGGCTGGGAGAGTTGGGATTGTCCAGCCTGGAGAGGAGAAGCTCTGGGGTGAGCTCAGTGTGGGCTGGAGGAGCTGCAGGAGACGTGGAGAGAGACTTTGGACAAGGGATGGAGGGACAGGACCCAGGGAATGGCTTTAAACTGACAGGAGGTTTAGATGGGATATTGGGAAGGAATTTTTCTCTGTGAGGGTGGGGAGGGGCTGGGATGGAATTCCCAGAGAAGCTGCGGCTGCCCCTGGATCCCTGGAAGTGCCCAAGGCCAGGTTGGACAGGGCTTGGAGCAGCCTGGGACAGTGGAAGGTGTCCCTGCTCACGGCAGGGTGGGATGGGATGATTTTTGAGGTCCCTTCCAACCAAACCACTCTGGGATTCTCTGAAAAGAAGAATTCCCACTGACCAGGCTCCAGTTTCACCAGTGCTGAATGACGTTCAGTTGTATTTTGGTTTGAGAGTTGTTTAAATGAATAAAACTGGAATGCAACTGAAGCAAAGCTGCGGGTGCTGCGACTTAAATGGGGAGCTTTAAGTGCAGTAAACATTCCTGGAGCTCCCAAATTCCCTATTCCTTTGTTTCCAGGTTTTTATGAACACCGATTGTCACGTCGGTAATTACAGCACTGCAGATTTTCCAAATGCCCTTTTTTTTTTGTCCTTTAGCCCTCAAGCACAGCCCTCATCCCTTCCACTTTTGGATGTTAGAACATAAGAAAATTGGCTGGAAGATTGCTGTGTTTTAAGGCACTTTCCAAAGTGCCTCTAGTTTAAAAAAAAACTCATTTTGTGGAAATGACAGCTTGATGTTCTATGTATATCCCTGCTCCCATCGCCACCGTGGCAGCCTCAATCCATTTATTTACCCACACACTTCCAAGGATTTTTCATTTTGGAGCCTGCAAGGTCAGGCACGCTGGTGGAAGCCAAGCTGGGATGCAGCACCCTTAAAAAATTTCCTTTTTCCTTGAATTTTGGGAGAGTAAAGTTGGCTTTTGTCATGGAGTCACGGAATTATTTAGGTTGGAAAGGATCTCTGGGATCATGGAATTGAAGCAGCACTTCCAACCATGCCCTGAAGTGCCACATCCACAGGGCTTTCAAATCCCTGCAGAGATGGGGACTCCACCCCTGCCCTGGGAAGCTGTTCCAGGATTGGACAACCCTTTCCGTGGAGAAATTTTCCATAATATCCAACCTGGACTTCCCCTGGCACAACTTGAGGTCGTTTCCTTTTGTCCTGTCGCTGATTCCTGGGGAAGAACTGACCTCAACCTCCCTTAGGTTATCGTAGAGAGAAATAAATTCCCTTCTGAGCCTCCTTTTCCCTTGGGATGCAGAGTTTGAGGTTCCTTCAGGCTTTTCCAGGTTGGGATGCAAAGGCAGAAGTCTCTGAGGCTGAATTATTCAGCAATAAATCATGCTGATGGTCCATGGCTGCAGAGCTGCTGGCTCTGCAGTCTCAGCAATTCCTACACATGAGGTGAAAAATCAAAAAGAAAAGCGGGATAGCTTGGATTAACCAAAAGTTCGAAATTTCCCTTAAACAATGAATAAGGAAGCAGATTGGGAACAACGGGTTTGGCTGTGCCCATCCCTCAGAGGGATGTGCCTGATCCTGCCTGATGTGGAATCTGGCAAAACAAAGGGATCTCATTTGCTGCTTCTGAACTCAAAGGTGGTTCCTAAAAGCTGTGATTAAATTCTAGTAAAGCTAGCTAGAAAGATTTGGTGTGGCTGAAAAAAACCCCATCAAACTTCATTATTGTACCGGGAAAAGTGACATTGATGAAGAATGAACGGTCTCATGGATTGGTCAGGCCTTTCCTCCAGCAGGGACATTCCCGGGGTGGTTGGCCCAGCCCTGAAGACCTCAAATGGGACTTGAAGGATTTCATATTTTCCAAGATTCGTTATTTAATGTTTAATTTGTCTTGAAGCTGTATTGTTCGTCATTTAAGAGGATGGAACGTTGTTTTATTAACCCTTCAGGTTGTGCGTATGAGATGAACTCTGCTCAGGTCTCAGCAGAACAGCTTGGAGTGGCTGCGTGGGGGTAATTAAAATCCGTGCTAAATGACCCTCATTAGCAGCTCTCTGAGACTCTTCTCATATTTCTCCTTCCTGTTAAGAAGAGGTTAAATTTCCAGCAGATCACATTTGATTAGCAGGGGTAGAATATTTAAAAAACCCTGTTTTGTTCTCTGTAAGTTCTTTTTCCCCACTCTTTTTTTCTGGTTATTTAACCACCAGCTCTTTCTCTCCACTTTTTTTGTGGTTATTCAACCACCCTAAAAACGAGATTTGAACTCAACAGAAATACAATTATGCATAAAGCAAGATTTTTTTGTTCATGTAGGACTCGTATCCTGTTGGATTCATTCCTCCTTTGTTAGATCTTGTATTTCTAAAACATTGCAGGCTCGCAGGTAACTTTTTAAATTTGCTTAAAAGGAGGAGGATTTTATACATTAACATTTTGGAAACAAAACTCAATTCCTAGCATGAGTGAAAAGCCAATTTTCTCCGGAATTTCTTGCACATGCAGCATCCAAAATAGCTGCATGAGGATGGAGCAAAGTTGAAATGCTTTTTTTCCCCCTCTGCTTGTTCACAGTTATATTTTTGAGCTCTCTGCTCTCTCTGTCTCCTGGAAAGTTTGTGCGAGATGGAGGAGGGTAAAAAGTGATGAATCCCAGGCCCTGACTAAAGGCCAGGAGAGCACTGAGTTAAATCCAGGCAGCGAGTTCTTCCCGAAATATTCCCTTATTTTGCAAACAGATTGGTTATGGGGTGAGCTCAAGTACTCAGGGGGATTTAGCAAGAAATGCTTGGGATGCTTGAACATTCCCAGATACTTCACTCAACCAGGAATTAGGAGTTTTTATTGCGTTTCCGTGGCTTCCTTCCCTGGAAGGTGTGGGCCAAGTTCATCCCAAGGAGCTGAATCTGCACCCCACAGCCCGCAGGAATTATTTATCCTCTGCAAATTTGGTCAAAATTCTGCAGCCATTCCCGTGGTTTTGCCCTGAGGAGCCTGTAATTACCCTGTTAATTAATGTCCCCCCGTTTAGGCACTGGTGTTGTTAAGCAGCAGATGAAGTACAGATGTTAATGGTAAACAAGCACGAGGGAAAACCGGGGATCCGTTCAGTGCCCAGCATCCCGGTTTGTCCATTCCTGGGTGATTCCCGGCTTCCACGGCCGGCAGAAAGGAAGGAACGACTTCACTCATTAATATAATGAAGATCAATGCAATGTGAACGCGGGGTTGCGGGAACGACATAATCGCCCTTCGTTTGTTGATGCAAGGAGGAGATTGATCGCAATTAGTGCCTCAAATTGGGGAGGAGCTGGCGAGAAGTCGGGAGCTTTGCTTGGAGCTGGAATTGGTTCAGTGGGGTTCTTTTGTGCGATTCTTTTCCCCCTTTAATGAGCGATGACGATGTGTCAATGGGTGTGTTGAGCTTAATCAAGAAAACCGAGGGAAATTGTGGAGTGGGAACATTTGGATCCCTCCAAACACACAAACACTGGGTTTTTTTTTTTATCCTGGATCCCTTCAGGAGAAGGTTCTGGGCTCTTGAAGGAGGGAAAAAAAAGCAGCAGTGGCCTGGACTCGAGCTGAAGGTGCCAAAAAGCAACACTTTGCCAGCAGAAACCTCATTAATTTCTTCTTTTCTCTGGCCAGAGTGTCCTGTCCCTGCTGATTACGCAGGGAATGGCTGAGCCAGGCAGGTGGGACTCTGGATCTGCCGCATTCCAGCCTCCCGCCTTCTTTTATTGCGGAGTGCTGAGCTCCTGAAGGGGAGAACTTGGAGCACAAAGCCAGGAAAGGAAATTCCATCCTTTCCTCTTGGTCTTTTATTTGCCTTTCGATGTTTCTGTTGGTAAAAATGAGCTCCCACATCTCTTCCCCAACAGCAGCTGGGATTTTGGGGATTCCCCACTAGGTTTGACGTCCACACTTGCCCGATTCCACGCCCATCTTTGCCAGGATGTCCTGAGCACTTCGGGATATCGAAAAAAGCTCTGAATTTGTGCATTTCGGGGAGGCTGCCTCAGCCTCTGTGCTGTTTATCATGGAGACTGCATGGAGGTGCTTTTATTTCCTTTCGTGGTTTACTTCCTTTCCTCGTTTGCCCCCCCAGGAACCAGAAAATTCCAGGTGAAAGCAGCTGAAGTGAAAGAGCAGCTCTGACTCACTTGCTGAACTGATCAGGACAGGGTAGGAAATAACATCTTCCCAAGGGTGGTTCTTTACCAGCTCCCGTTCCAGGATTTCTTAAGAAATATGAAGATTTAGCAAGGCCTTGGCAATGAAAAACAGGATTGAAGCTCATCCAAGCTTTTGTATCCCAACACTCCCCAGATTGTGAGTATTGTTTGTATTTCTGGATGTTTCTGTCTGAGTTTTCTCCCCAGGAAAAGGGAGTGCTCCGGGGCTTTTCGGAACAATTCCCTGCTGTGTTTTCAGCTGTTAAAGTTTGATTTTCCTCAGTGGTTGGGCGGGTGTGGGGGTGAACGCGGAGCACTGACCTCTCTGCATTTACCGAGAGCCACAAAATTAACGCTGTTCATTTTTGTCACCCTGCCTTCGTCCAAATGCTGTTAATTACCCTGATTATGTCGTCTTGTGCTGCTTAACTGTTTTTAACTGAAAGGCCCCTCTCTCCTCTCCCGGGCTTTCCTGACTGGTCTTCAGCGGCTGCAGAGAGGTTTCAGGTTGTTTTGGGGAAATCTGGGCGATTTTTTGGTCAGAGTTTCATGTCGGAGTAGCTTAGAATTCCTTGGAGAGAGACGCTTTGCAAGAGCCTGGAATGACAGGACACAGGGAATGGCTTCAAATGGACAGGGAGGGAGTTTAGGTGCGATATTGGGAAAAAATTCTTTATTGTGAGGGTGGGGAGGGACTGGGATGGAATTCCCAGAGAAGCTGTGGCTGCCCCTGGATCCCTGGCAGTGCCCAAGGCCAGGCTGGACGGGGCTTGGAGCAGCCTGGGACGGTGGAAGGTGTCCCTGCCCTGGCAGGGTTGGAATGGGATGATTTTTAAGGTCCCTTCCAACCCAAACCGTTCTGTGATTCCATGACCTTGCTACTGATTCCATGACCCTACTGCTCCTCTTACAAGAAATTTTTGTCCCTATATCCTTAAAGATGCTCATAATTTGTGTTTTAATTACATTTTATCCCCTTGCCCCCCCTCCAATTTTTTCCTCAATGGTGCCCAAATCCAAGAATAATTTATAAGAAACTTTCTTCCGCTGGCAGAACATTCCTACAACACACAGAGCAGTAATTTTCCTTAATCCCGTATTGGAAGGGCTTCCTGCCTTTGGGATTTCTCCTGTGGGACAACACTCTTCCTCTCGAAAAAGCTGATTTTGTTGAATTTTTTTTCCATAGCCTGATCAAAACAACTTTTCAGTGTTTTCTTGCTGCATTAACAGGATGAAATTGCTACTAAAAGTATCAGCCAATTAGCAACTCTTTAATCTCCTGCATTGTTTGTCACCACGGTGTGACAAAGTGACAGCCTGCCACGCTAATTAGCTGCCTTCTGCGAGGGGAAAATTGCTCTTGTTTGACAAATAATTTAAGTTAGAGAAGGACAAGGAAAGTCTGAAAACAAAGTTATTCATGCAAAGGCACATCAGAGAGCACCCAGGGGCTCAGGTAATTGGTGAGGGGAGGGAGCACCTCTCACCTTTTTGTAATAAATCAGAAAATTTTTGAGTGGAAAGGATGAGGTGATTTTTAACAGCTTGAAATGAGTGCAGGGTTCAAGGTGTTGTTTCAGGAACCTCACTCGATGCTGGGGAAAGTGGGGTTTCTAGATGTTGTTGGTGTTTATTCAGCTTGAAAAGCATCTGAGCTGCACCTGATCTCCCTTGGGAGCCATTTAGAGGTGACTTTTCACCTCAGAACTCAGTGTTCCCATGGAAAACCCCAGGCCTGGAAAGAAGAAAGATTCAGGAGCATCAGAAAGACAGAGGGGAGCTCCAGAGCTTCCCTCCAAAAATGTTCTTTAAAGCTTCAGGTGGGCCTAAATCAGTTTGTGTCCCGTCTGCCATGAGAAAACTGCTTTGGATCCGGTCACAGCCTGAGAGTGAGGAGTCCTTGGAGCATTAGTTTTGGTGAAACGAGAAGTTCAAGGAGTTGAGCAAAAATTTTCAACAGGAATCAGAAAGCAAATAATGATTTTTGTTGTTTGCACAGAAATTATATTGCTTTTGTCATCTTTTTTGAGACGAAACGCAGCCAACTCAATGAAGTTTGGTGTTTCCGGCTTTTTTCAAACCAGAACTCCCCGGAGAGAAAATTTAGGGATGAATTGAGAAGAAAATAATCCCTAAACATCTGCAAAGCTGATTCAGGGAGTTTCAGACTTTAGGTGCTGAAATTTGGACTAAAAAAAGTGGCCTTAACAAGCAAATAAAAGAATTCTGATTTTGGATAGCTGGTAAACGAGGAGTTGGTTTTGATGGATCGAGCTCCTGCGGGAGTGCAGGGGAACTGCTGCGTTCTCAGCTGAGCCCTCCAGTCTGGAAGGACTTGGGAAAGCAGGAAGGCACTCCCAGAAGAGCCACAAAAGTGATTAAAGGACTAAAGAGATTGATGACTTGATGGGTGAAGAGTTATTAAGGGAGCTAAATATGTATTGCTTGCCCATGTAAATGATGGATACCAAACATTCCAGGAGCTTTCCCGAGTCAGTGATGGATTGGGTGGAACGAAGGAAGAGGATGAAAAGAATTATTATCTGCTGGGGTGGTAGGAACGGTGATTTTGGATTAGATCAGCAGGATGGGACCAGCATCTCCTCTTTGGTGGCTGAGGCTCACAAAAAAACCAAGGCAGAGAAATCTCAGCTGAGAGGGGTTTAAATGGTTGTTTGTCTGTGGATGGGAAGGTGGAAAGTAATTAGAACAAAACTAACCCTTATAAAAGGCTCGATAATCTGTAGGGCCACAGAATCTTTGGTTAATTCAGCAGGAGTGCGGATCTAACTGGGAATTTTAGGACTTTGGTGTCCAGCTCTGACAGATTTGGGATAGCAGCCGCTGGGAATTTGCTGTAAAATATTCCAGTAGGCACAGGGTTCCCAGTGAAACCACAGCCTGTTTGGGATTTGCACCAGAAGGGATTTGGGGCGGCCAAACTTTCAGCTTCTCTGCAGGCTGTCACCGAACTGGGACATTTGGATCCTCAGAAGTCAACGTCACAACTCCCAGGGGCACCACTGAGGGTTCACCGAGGGTTTTCGGGGTATTTCCCTGAAAAACAATGGGAATTTGCCCAAGTGGAAAGTGAGGAGAAATCCAAGAAGCAGCTCAAACGTTTTCCCCTGCCAGCATTGAGAATTTTACTGAAGGCGTTGTGCACAAGGGTCCTTGAGCTCAGACAGATAAACCCCTGACGTATTGATGACTTTTTAATTATTTAATGAGTTCTGCTGCAGTTCTCACCCTCTTTCCTGATGAGCCCCGTAGGGTCAAGGCCTCCTGGTCCTGCTGGAGGTGCTGGAACCTGCCTCATCCAGCGGCAAACCCAAATCCTGTTTATCGCGTTAATTACTGGGAGAATCCACAACCAGCTCCAGTTGTGCCAGAGCCACACTGAAACCAAATTGTTTCCTTTCCTATTTTCCTTTCCCTGCGGCAATCTGCAGGTGCATAATGTGAAATATGAGCAGGAACTGCTCCTCCGAGTTATTCAGGATTCTTTTCCAGCTCCTGCTCCCTATTTTCAGTCAATCACAGACCATAATAGGCTATTTGTCACCACGGATATCTGTATACATAAAAGATAAGTAGGTGCTGAATATCTGCTTTTGCCGACGTTCTGAGCCCTGCCACTGATGTATTATTTTCTTTTATCTCCTCTGTGTATCTCTGCAGCAGGGGAGTGTCACTGGGTGTATCCCAGCGAAGCAGGATGGGTTTTAATCAACTGCTGGGAAAATGAGATATTACACGAGGATGAGAACGGCTGCTCGATAAAAACACCTCTTTAAAAGTAAAATTCCGCCGCGTTCTGGGGTTTGGTGCCGTTGTCGAGCGCGGAATAAAAATGACATTAAAAGGAAAAATCATCGAACCTGAGGTATTTTTTTCAGGGTAGAAAAAGGAGGATCCATTCCAGGAAAAAAGAGGCTTCTAGGGACACCCAAGGTGAAAATAGGAATGAATTCGCTGGAAATGCTGTAAGTTAAAAAGGTGTAAAGTGAGTGTGAAAACCTGTGTGCTGGTGCTTAAGAAAATGATGTTTTACCACAAAAAAGTCTTTGTAAAAGCTCTGTTTAAAGGAAATGTTTTTGCTTCCATTAAGGAACCAGCTCTGGAGCTGGAAGGCTTCCAGCACTTTCTAGAAAAAACTGTCCACAAATCGAAATGATGATGATTTGTGTCCAGCATTTGGGACCCAAAAGAAATGGGTGAATTCAGGAATGGACCAGTTTTCAAGGAATAGTTGGTCTCTTTCCCAAATCCCTGAAAATCTCTTTCCTTTAGGCTTTTGGAGAAATCATTGCTGAAATTCGGCTGTTGCTACCAAAGGTAAAAAGCAGATTTTCTTCTGTGTTTTCGAGCATTCAGGAAGAGCAGTGAGTGTTCTCCAGGCTTAATTGGTGGTGTGAGCTCACCCCAGCACAAAGACAACATCCCCCAGCTCCAGACGAGTGCTTATTCCTTCAGCTGCATCAGAGCTGGAGATCTGCTCTTTGTTTCCCAGTTGTGTGGGGAGGAGAGGTCCCTGTTCGGAAAGGAACCGGGGAGGGGCTCAGGGAAGGGTCTCCGCAGTGGAGTTTGGCTCGGGACACTTCTCTGCCACTGGAATTCTCCAGGAGAGCTGTCAACTCCATTTTCTCCCCTGTTGCAGGGAGAAGGACGAAAGCTCTGGGGTATGATTTGGATTTTGTTTACCTTTGCGAGAGGCTCCAGGTGCTTCTGTTCGCTCCTGATAAGTCTGGGAAGGTTTTAGCTGCGTGAGCCCAAAAAACCTGGCTTTGGATCCCGGAAGGATGGGCTCTTTTCCCTGAGAATAATGCACATTTTGCATGCATGGAAGCTGAAAATGGTGGTTTGGAGGTGGTGATTCCAGTTGTGGAAAAAAGCCTCTGCAGCCCAGCTTAAACTCACAGAAAGCAGTTTCTGGTTTGGGCCTGGTTAAAAATTCAGCGTTTGGTCTGCACGAGTTGTTAAATGATGAACATTTTTTCATACCCAGATGTTTTTAACAATACCCCAGAGCTGTTTTGCTCTTCTTTCTGACTGTCCAGTACTTCCAGGTGCCTGCTGGCTGTAGGAGGAAACTTTTCCTTTTTAATTAAATCACCGAGATCGTAACTGGGGGCTATGAGCTCAGAAAGGATTTGTTTCCCTGGCAGTCGAGATCGTGGCAAGTCTGACAAAAGCTTTAGCAGGTTTTTAGGGATTCAAGCCTTATTTTTCTCATTCCTAGGAAGCTGAGCGAGTTATTTTCGGGAGGTGGATGCCTTCGGTGCTGTGGTTTTTTGGGTTCTTTCTCTGTCCTGTGTGTGTTGGGGACACAAGGTTGTTACTGCTCAGCTTGGAAAATTTATGGGTGAATCCATGAGGGGGTTGGGAAGCTGTGGGGCTGAACTCAGTCAGTGAGGCCTGAGGGTTCATAACTGAGCTCAGCACCAGTAAAACCAGTTTATTGATAATGGGTGGGGAATGAATTGAGAGGGGAAGCAACGTGCTCGACACCCCTGTTGGAAGGGTTCACCCCAAGCAGCTCCTCGCCCTGGCTCGCCCCAGCCAGGTGACCCCAGAGAGCAGCACTTTGAACAGCACTCGAGCCCAGGCTGTGACTGCAGCCAGAAAAGTCCTGTCGGGTCTGTGGGAGCCCAAACTCTCCAGCACTGAATATATGAAACAGCAGCAACCCTCATTTCACCCTTCACGGAGTTCATCATCCCAGCGCAGCGTTCCCTCAGCAGGACACAACAGCAGCCTAAAGGAAAATAATTGTTTCTCTTTGTACAGGAATGCTCTGAGAAAAGGCCCCTGGGACTCCTCCGAGCAAGTCCAATTTTTCCAACCATATCTAGGAAGAGTTTTACCATCTGCTTTTAGCACATCATTTATCCAACGCTTAGGCAGAGACAGAGGAATAAAAACCTGCTGCCCCCCTCCTGGGGAAAGGTGCCTCTTAAAGAGGATTGGTGACCCCACCGGTCCAGTCTGGGCTGGAATTATTGCTTGGGTATTGGAAAGTCTCTGTGTAGGAAGCAAAGTGGAACGGCATCAGGAGCAGAAGTTGTTTTTCCTTCAGTTCTTGCTTTCTTTTCCCTTTATCTGAAACATTTGGCATTTAACAGAGCGTATAAATGATATACATGAAAGCAAAGGCAGTGAAAGTAAAGCTGGGTTATAGTGCTTGTGACTTGGGAGAGCAATGTGATAATTTTTATTTTATTTTACATGTTTTAAAGGTGCTTTTGAAATAATAACTGACTTTATTGTGACTTGTACAAATGGAGAAGCAGCACACTCGGGAAAGGGAGAGCCACCAGCTATTCATAAAGCACACTGAGTTCAGCATATTAAAAAGTGTCCACTCAGATAATTACCCTTGATTATTAATTCTTCCCCTTGATCAGCTCGGGTGGCAATGGTGCAGAAAAAGCCAAGTGTTGGGTATTTGCAATCTGCTGCAGCTTGGCACCTTTTGTGTTTACCAAAGGCTGATAGAAATGACAAAACAGCTGTTTTTTAAAAATTGTTTGCTTTTCCCCAACTTTTCCAGTCACTTATTTTAATGCACGCTCGGGTTTGAGATGCCCTGGAGCTGCCAGGCTCTCAGCAGCCCCCGTGGGCTGATGCAGCTGAATTTTACTGCGATGAACTTCACTTTTCACTAAAATTTACTTCCTGAATAAATTGCGATCTGCTTTTTATTTTTTATTTCTTGGAAGATGTACCAGCCCAGCAACTTAGGAACTTTGTGCAACTCTCGGGAAGAAACTGCAGATTAGTTTTAAACAAATGAGTCGTCGCTGCCTGGTGTAGAACAGCTCGGCAGCAGTGGATTTGCATTAAGATTATCACTGAGGGAATCTAAATGCTTGGGAGCAGACTTTTCCTTAGATGTGGGTGGTACTTGGTGTCTTCTCTTTGCCAAAGGTCTGATTTTTTTCTTTTGTCCTCTGGGGATTTTTATCTTTAGAGCCACTCCTTGCTTGGCTTTGACACTGGGATCAGCTCAGGGCTGGTGTTTGGGGGTTTTATTCCTCGTTAGTCCCTGCTGGAGCTGGGATGTGCTGTGGGAATTGCAACAGTCACCCGTGCTGGGCTCTTTGTTGTCCCAGGGGAGGATTTGGGGGGATTTGGGCTCCCCAGGGGTGTTGTGTCCTGCTGGCCTGAGCAGCTGTGCCTGAGCTGACACAGGAGAAGTTTCCTGAAGGGTTTCCCCATGAAAGCACTGCACAAAAGTGCTTTTGTTGGGGTGGTTTACTGTGTACAGGATGCCCAGTGGTATCTGCTCATATTTTATTGACTTTTGCCCAGCAAATGAGTGGAAAATTTCACTTTTTCCTTTACTTTTTAGCCTTTCCTGCACTTCCTTCTACCAGATTTTTTTTTTTTTTTGGTGACTTCAGCATCCCAACCATTCCAGTGACTTTTATTCCTGGTAATGATTCACTGGTAAAAAGGAGATTTTAAACACTTAGCAGCGTCATTCCTCACCATTTTGCTAAAGCCTGAGGTTAAGCTGTGGATAAATGATAAAAATCATGGAATGGTTTGGGTCGAAGGGACCTTAAAGCTCATTTTGTTCCAACCCCTGCCACGGCAGGGACACCTTCCGCTATCCCAGGCTGCTCCAAGCCCTGTCCATCCTCTCCCTGAACAATTCCAGGATCCAAACCAGCAGCAAGGCTGGTTCCGGAAGGAAAAACCATCTCCCAAAGGCAATAGATTGGATAACTGTGCTCTGAGGAACAGGGGGATTAATTAACAAGGCAGGATTAATGAGGTGAGTTGATGAGAGCGGGGCTGTTTAGGGGATAATTTATAACAAACTGTGTCAATGAGGCAGGAATCTGCCCTGATTCCGGTTGAGAATGGAACTGCTCTCAGTTCCCCTCCAGATATTTCTGGAATTCCTAGTAAAATATAGAATTAGAAGTAATTTTGAAGTTCTGGGATGACACCTGTGTATGGCTGTGAGATAAATGCAGGGAACTGTTGCAGAAAAAGCCCAAAATGGGCAAAAAATGGGAAAAATCCCTTTGCTTCCCTCAGGTTCATGTTTAAAATGTAATTTAGGGGCACTGCAGAGGAGATGGCTCCGTGGGGATGATGTGGCTTATTCATAATTGCAGAAGTAAACAATTATTGCAGGAGGCTTTTTACTATTTTTCTTGTCTTTTCCTCCCCTCTTTTCCCCTCAGGGAAGATTCCCCATTTTCCAGCAGCAGCCACCTGACGAAACAAAACCTGTGCAGCATCAGAGGTGAAAAACCTCTGAAGTTTTAGCTTCCAAAATCAAGGGGAAAGCTGAGCTCGTTCACTCCTCCCCTCCCTCAGCTGAGATGGGATCAAACAATCCTGGTTTTTGAGGGAAGGAACAAATTCCACACCCATCCCGGAGCATCCCAGCTGGAGGGACTGAATCAAACTGTTTCAGAGGCTCTTGAATTCTGTCAGCACTCAGCACATTCCCAGGTTCTCCAGATGTGCTCCTGCAAGGAGTTTGCTGCAGAATCAGCTCTCAATTAGAGCCCTTTCTGCAAGCCAAGTGCTCCTAGTGGTAGAATTCCCCTTAATGGGAATTGTTTCCCTGAGCTGGGGAGAAAATTGTGGATTTTCAACCCCAATACGGTATTTCGGAGGGTTTTTTTTGAAATATCCGTTTTTAAAAAAAAATCCAGTAGAATATTCACAGTGAGTGGACAGCAAACCTGATATTTTAGCCCAAAAAATGTGAAAAATCACATCACAATATCCTGGAGTTTGTATTTGAGTAACATTTAGTCAACCATGGAATTGTACTGGCCAAAGCTTGAGCAACTCAGGAAGGTGAGCCACAAAAGCTGCCTTTTTTTATTATTTTAAGCTATGAGGTAAAGGAAAAAATGGCTTTTTGGGGCAGATTGAACTTCAATTTTTTTAATTTTCTGGCCTTTTTAATGCCTTTCAGTGACTTTGTTGAGTTTTGAGTCTTGTCCCCTGCTTTAGAGGGAAGAAAATTGCTGCTGCACGTCCTGGTGCAGGGGAGGGGCTGCCCTGCCCTGATCCCAGTTTAAACCAGGCTGAGAGTTTGGGGAATGCAGGAAAAGTTGTTTCTCAATGAAATCACTGTTATTATTAAAGGCAAACCGTAAAGGTGATGGAATATCTGGTTTGGGCACTGGGCAACTCGCAGATTTAGTATTTAGGATCTCAAGGTGGTGCTTGGGAAAATGGGCTGCTGGGAAGTGATGCCCAGTGTCATTCGGGAAAGAAAAATCAAAATATTTGGGAAAAAACCCATCAAAATGAAGCATTGCAGAGTTTTTCTACTTCTTCAGTCCAGCAGATCCCATTTTCAATTCTGGCTGAGTCTTCCATGAGCTTCATTCCCTCCCAAACTGCTTTTTTTTTCCCCTGTGGAGTGAAACCATTGGATAAATTCCCTTTAAAACAGAATAAACATAAAAATCCGTGCATGCTCTGAATGCTGTTGCCTCACCTGTTGTCTGTCAGGTAATAAAGGTGTGGTAATTAAAGAGTATAACCTAATTTGCATGCCACCATCCCTGGGGAGGCACAGAGGACTTGTAAGCTATAAATGGGATTTAAAAAAAAGGTAAATTGATGCTGTGCTGCGATGGCAGCACCTGGATAGATGCAACTATTTTTAATTTCTTAAAATCTCCGAATTCTGAGGGAAAACAATGGAAATTTTTGTAAAATCAGCCTTCTCCTCCCTTGCACAGTCACTGTCTCCAGGCTAAAACTGCCCCCAAGCTCCTCATCCCTTCTGGCAGCGCAGCTGTGGCCTCAGGTTTGGAAGATTTTTGTTGCTCTTAGGTGGAATAGGAATTTAAGTCAAGGTTTAGGAGGCTCCAGGCTCGGGTAGGAATAAAATATGAGCTAGAAAGAGCCGAGAATTTTGTCTGTGTGGCTGCAAGTTTGGGCCTGTCGGTGCCGAGCAGACTCGTAACTCTTGTGAGATATCAAAGTGCTCATCCCGGCTTTTTGAAGTCACTTACACTGATAAACCCCGCTTCTTACTCGGAGCACAAAGCTGCCAACATCAATTCTGGACACCAGAGGAAGGAGGGAGTCGGAGTTTCGCTGGGGAAAAAATATCCTCTGCTGAAAACATCTCACATGCCAAGCTGTGGCTTCCAGCAAAGGCTCAGGCCACGCGTGACCCGCTGGAAAACGTCCCTTAAAATGCTCTTTAAAGCACCAGTGTTGACAAAGTGACTTCGAGAAGGACTCAGAAGTGGCCCTGGGGGTTTGACCACTCTCAGCAAGGGAAGGATTTAGGTCAGAGCCCATCTGGAGCCCAGTGGTTCCTGCATGGGTTGAAAACATGGCTGCACTGGGGCTGTTCTGGTGTTGGTTGAAGAGACCTCTCAGATCTTCAAAAGTATTTCAGTTATTTCACATCAAACGAGCTCTAATTGAGAGGGCTTCAAAAAAAAAAGTGCTGTAGATAGTAAATGATTACCAGAAATATAAAGAGGTTTAAAATTATTCAAAGCAGTTTTGCTTGAGAGGGATTTCCATGAGAATTGATGTTATAAAATAAATGATGTGAAATCTGCAGCAGATAAACTGTGGTAACTCAGGGCACAGCATTTTTTGGGTTCTTTAAGTACCATAAAAGCATCACCAGTCTAAATAGGATTATAACTTTCCTGGATAGTTCTTGATGTTGGGATAATCTATTTTTGTGAGCCCAGCTCTTCCCAGAGGGAGAAGCACCCCCAGAGCACCACAGGATTCCTGCTTTTCACGGCTTTTCCAGGCTGTTTTGCTGCCTGAATAATTAAATTCGGTGATGTAAACACAGGTTATTCCTGTGTTTCCCAGCAGCTGGAATCCACACTGATCCCAGAGCCCCCCAGTGTGGAACAAGAACTGAAATATCCCCGATGGGAGGATGCTCAGGAAAGGAAAACTTCTGTTAACGCAATTCCGCGCTTCTCTCACGGAGGCAGCGAAACCCTGCACTGAAGGGACCTCCAAACCCATGGCAAGAATATGGAATTTAAACTCAGTCTCCGCATTTTGGAGGTGTTTATTTTCCCCCAAAGCCGCGTTAAAAGCAGGAGAGTGATAACGCAGTGTTCCAGGTAGAACTGCCACAGAATATTTGGAATGCTAATTACTGCAAAACTTATTTATATCTGGGTTTAACTACCAGGCTTGGTCCCTAACTCTGGAAAAGTGGCTGCCATCTCCCGGGGGTTGCTGCTTGGACACATCTAAGTCCATCAGTTGGAATTTCAGCTGTTTTCCCTGGATTTAATAAATCGGAATTTCCCCAGATGAGGGAATTTCTCCTGGGAACTTGTGGAAATCAGGCAGCTGAAGCTGCTCCTTAATTCTCTGTATCCCACCAACAACTGCGGTGATGGTCAGCTTAGTAAAAGGAAAATGAGGATCAATCGATCAATCCATATTTTTCATTCAGTAAAATTTGTAAATATTCATACTTTTCCCAGCAGTTCTAGAAGAGATTTGGCCTAAACAGAACCCGAAGTGTTTTTTCACATCTCTAAATGGCACTAGCTGAATTTCTTTGCCACCTGTGAGTGCCCCAAACCCCAGGAGAGGCTCTGTCTGCTTGTAACAATCCCACAGATCTGTGGGAAAGCAGGAATCAGGAGTATCAGTGGGGCCCAATAAAAATAAATCAAACCAGAGCTGGAATGAGTCTCCACAGGAGACATGAGGGGAGGTGCAATGTCAGGCAAGATAAGGAAGCAAACACTATTTTCCAGCTTCAAAGCCACTGGAACTAACGTTGCAGGGACATTAATTACATGGGGGAAAAAAAATGTAAAAGGCTCAAAATGCACTTGACAGAATCCCTTTAAACTAATACAGAGTTAGAGCCTGCTAATGGCTTCTGGCTCCGAGAAGTTTCCACAATTTTCTCTTTATTTAAGTCTTAAACTCCCCAAATGAAATGCAATTGGAAAATCAGTTATCTTGCTTTGCTTTATGCTCTTGCTAACTCAGCATCGTTCCATGAGCTGTTTTCCAGCCTCCCAAGTTTTCCCTCTCTGCCACTGCCACAAAGTTTTGTTAGGGCAGAGCTGGGAGAATGATCCCTGTGTTAAAGTGGGGTTTAATTTCAGAATAATCTCACTTTCAGCTGCTGGGGCTGTTTTAGCCTCAGCCCTGAGTTTGTATCAGGACAAGAATCAAGAGAGATCCTCATAAGCACTTATAGATATGTGGATAGCCTGGAAAAATCTGTTTATTTCTGCTGCTGGGTGGAATTCTCAGGGATAGGAGAAGCCCCAGACAACACGGCTGCCACAAAGAGGAATTTGGGATGCAAATATTCATTTCCAGTTCTTGTCTTCCCTCTGCAAGGGCCAAAGTTTGTTGGGAAATTTTGCCCTCATTTTGGAGAGGAGAAATTTTAGCTGAGCTCCAGCCAGAAAAGGTTACACTCAACCTGATCCAGTCAAGAAAACTGACATTTAACTGGGGTTCTCTCCTCCTGGGAACTCTCCCTCAGCAGGAGAGGGGAGATCTCTCTGCCTTTGCAGATATTTTTGCTGCAGCGCCAGGGAAGCGCATCTGGGGACCCAGAGCTGGCACCAAGCAGGGCAGAGGAGCTGGCAGGGCTCACGGGGGATTCCTGGGAAAGCCCTGCCTGGAGGACAGGGCCCAGGGATGCCAGAAGGAAGGAGGGATGTGCTCTGTGGAATTAAAGAGGTTTCTTCCCTCCAGCTCCTGGGATGAGATGTAACATTCCCATAAATGCTGTGGGGAAAAGCAGAGCTGCACTGGGGATGGTTTCTGAGCTGACCTTTGGCTTCTCAGGTGATTTTGGGGATTCTTTCCGCTTTCCCAGAAAAAGCTGTGCAGCCGAGTGCAACGGCCTGGAATTACTGGGAGTTTTGTCTGAAGTGTTTGCTGGGTGGAGGGCTCTGCGTGCTGCTCGTTGGGAATTGTCCTAATTGGTGTCCCACATCCCCTCACACCTCTTGTGGCTGCCCCATCCCTGGAAGTGTCCAGGCTGGACAGGGCTTGGAGCAATCTGGGATAGTGGAAGGTGTCCCCATGGCAGGTGGTGGCACTGGATGATCCCTGAAGTCTGTCCCAACCCAAGTTATTCTGGAATTCCACAATCTTGTCACGTTTGTGTGGAAAATGAGGCCATGGGGAGCAGCCACCAGCTGTCCCCAGCAGGGAAAAGCCACAGGAACATTAAAATGCTGCCGTTTTTGTGGGAATTTCATTTGGAAACAGAATTGGGGAAGGAATAATGGGAGCAGCAATAACGGAATAATGGGAGCAGCAATAATGGAGTGAAACATTGGTTTTGGGGGAAGAGTGGTTAAGGGGAAGTTACAGCTCTCCCTAATGAGGGAAAAAGCAATTTCTTAGGGCTGGACTTTGCAATAAAGAAATGGGAAAGTGTGGGTCGGAATCACTCCCGTAGCCAAGGGCCACCTGCTGCTGCTGGATCAGAACGGCCTCGGAAATCTCCACAGGAATTCACAGAAAGGCTGGGAATGATTTTGTACTTTTAGAGGCTGTGGAGCATCTCAGAGTTACTCAGAACGAGCTGTAACACCTCCAGCCATAAACCCATTTTGATTTCCAGGGAAAATAGAAATGCTCTAACTCAGAGAAAGCAGGGAAAGAAAAAAAAGCTGAAGTTGAATTAAATTTTGTATTTGTGGGAGCACCATCGTGGATGCAGCCTAAAAAAAGGGGTTTGCAGAGCAGCCTCTGGAAAACACGGATTTAAATAAGAGTATCACCGTTCCCAAATAACCTTTTCACATCAGGCTCAGCAGTATTTAAGGCTCTTTCTTGTGTATTCACCCTAACCGGGCTGCTAAGGAGGATGGAGCAGAATAATTAGAGATAAGGCACTTTTCAATTAACTGCTACCTGCTGCTACCCAACAGTGGACATCAATTCCTGGCAGATAATGTGATCCTTGTGTTCCTTGAGAACCTTTGGACATCGTGTGCTTGACCTAAATTTTTAATGACATTATGAAGCCCTAGTTAAATATAAAAATGCTGGTTTTGGAGCGCGGCTCTTTGTTAAAGTTCCTTGGGCTGTGTTTTTCCTGCCTGCAGCTCAGCATGGGAATGTTTTTGTGTCCTGCTTTGGCTACAGAAATTCGCTTTTAAACTCAGGCATGGCCTGACTGATGTAACCCCTTGGAAGCTGCTTTGGGGGATGAGATGTAACACAATTTTCTGTGTTTTTGATAAAAAAAATAACAAGGATAACACACCCAGAGGGATAAATGCTGGAGGGTGATGGAGGGCAGGGATGGTTTGGAGCAGAATCCTGGGCGGGATCCTGTCCTTGGGAACCACCTCCCACTGCCTGTCCAAACCCTCATTTCCCTCACTGCAAACAGAGGAGTATCACAGGATGGATGGAAGAGCAGGGAAAAATGGAAATGATGGAGAACCGGCCCAAACTTTTCAATTTCCCCTCATTTTCCTGAAGTTTTAACGTTCTTGATACGGTTTTTTTTGCTCCGTGAGGTAAAGCAGGCCCCAGGCAAGTCTGAGTTGCAGGAGCAGCACTCGCCGACCTTGGCAGCAGCACAAAGGTCGAGTTTAACTTTTCATCCAGCAGAGACTGAACAAGCTCTGCAATGTGCGAGGAATCACAAGGATTTTTCTTTGCCATCTCCTGTGAGGATTTCTTCTTTTCTTTCCGTTTTCCCCCTCAGAGAATATGCTGATTTCCCAGGAAACAGGTTCCCTTCACAAGGCCGCTGATTCCTGGCCACCCTTCAGCGGGAAGCAGGTGATGACTGGAGTTTAAATGTGAATTTTATGGAAAAAAGACGCAAAAAGCAACTGATAATGGGAAAATGTGCTGTTGAATGCTATCCTGAACCTCTGCCTGCATGGCTGAGCTCCAGGCACGGGAATCACTGCTGGACATTGGCACTTTTGGGCTGTTCCTGCAGAGGCAGAAAAGGGCTGGAGGTTCCTTAGTCCTGAGAGGATTAGGACTGTGCAGGAACAACTGTAATTCAGTTTTCTTTTCAAGTAGGAGATAACATTATCTGCTGCTTTCCCCCTTTATTTACAAGGCAAACAGCATTGTTTATTGCTTTTGATAATGACTGAGCTGATAAACTGATCTGCTTGGTTCAGCACTCTGGGATGAAGCCCTGGAGGGAGAAAAGCTGGATAATATTGAAGGATGAGCTCTTCCAAGCTCAGGAGCAGTGAATCCCAACAGGGATTCAGCCAGGGAGGGTCCCTGCATTTGTGTTTTACAGCTTGGCTGATACAGAGGGACTTTGGGCAAGGGATGGAGTGACAGGACAAGGGGAATGGCTTCAAACTGGCAGGGGACAGGGTTGGAATAGAAAAAGGAAGGAATTCCTTCCTGTGAGGGTGGTGAGGGACTGGAATGGAATTCCCAGAGAAGCTGTGGCTGCCCCTGGATCCCTGGCAGTGTCCAAGGCCAGGTTGGATGGGGCTTGGAGCAGCCTGGGGTAGTGGAAAGTGTCCCTGCCCATGGCAGGGGGTGGAACTGGGTGGGATTTAAGGTCCCTTCCCACCCAACCCCACAGTGTTTCTCTGAGCTGGAAGGAGTTACCTTTTTAATCAGCATTTTCAGCACTCAAACACTTAAATGAAGTGGTGGAAGATGCTAAGCCACAGCTCTGTGCTAAAGTGGCAAAATAATGCTTTTTTAGCCACATTTTAACCTCCAGGAGGTTGTAGGGCTGAGATTGCTGAGCACAATAAACCCCAAAGCTCACGTAAACCACGAGGTGAGGGCCTGGTAGCACCCACTTCCCGAGCAGTGAGAACATCCAGGTCTGTGGCAGCAAATTGAAGCCAGCTGTTCAGACACAGCTCCTCATTTCCTGATCAAACATTCTGGAGTTGTGCATTTTGCGAGGCTGCTTTGCCAGAGGCCTCCTGGAGCTGCCCGTGCTGCTGCTTTGTTTTGGTTTTGTGCCTTATTGGATCCCATGAAAAGCCAAACCCGTCCCGCTGTCGCCGGCCCCTCGCCGGCAGCACCTGTCAGTCTGTCACTCCGGCTCAGGGCAGGAACGTGGAGCTGCGTTTTGGCAGGATTCAGCAGGAAAAGGGAATGAAACAGATCTGGGGCACCTGTTCTGCACGTGGAGGGATGGGATTGGTGTCGCTGCAAACGAACCCAAAGGGCTGCTCCGAGGCAGTGGAGGACGAGTGCTGGAGCACCCAGCAAAGCTGCTCGGGGTGTTCGTGGGTTTTCAGACCTTTTCCTGGTTTTTTCATTGGGAAGGGGAGCTGCATTGGGAATATTCCCATGCGTACGCCCTGGGAATGCACATACGGTCATGTAAACGGAACCGTGGAATCACAGGATGGTTTGGGTGGAAAGGGAGCTTAAATCCCATCCCATTCCCTGCCGCGGGCAGGGGCACCTTCCACTGTCCCAGGCTGCTCCAAGCCCCGTCCAGCCTGGCTTTGGACACTTCCAGGAATCCAGGGGCAGCCACAGCTGCTCTGGGAATTCCAGCCCAGTCCCTCCCCACCCTCACAGGGAGGCATTTCTTCCATATGAACCTAAATTTCCTTTCTGTCAGTTTGAAGCTGTTCTCCCTTGTCCTGTCTCTCCAGTTCCTCTCCGTGTTCCTCACAGTTTCCTTCAGATCCTGGAAGAAAGAAACCCACTGGGAATGTGCATTCTCTGCTGATTAATTGCCATTAACCCAGCTCCTCTTGGTGACCCTGCAAAGTGAGTAACAACTGCTCCTTTAATCCCCAGAGATTCCATTTGCTTTGGAAGGACTCTTAAAAGGATTAAGGATTAATTGTAAGACATTTTTAATGTTTTTTTTCCCCTCAGATCAAAAGGTTTATTACTGTTCTGGGTATGTAAATGGAGAGAAAACATCTTTTCTGCAGAGGTAAAAGATTAAATGGTTTGAAAGTAAACACTCTAGATACTTTTTTTCCTTTGGAAAACGCATGGTAGCTCTCCGTGCTTGTGGTTGGAATTCGAGCAGACATTATTCCAGTGATTATTACTCAGTGCCTGGCATGCTCAGTGAAGCCTGGGAGAAAACAATTTGCAGTTTTATCTTCATTTCTATTTTAAATCTTCCCTTGGTTTCAGTCTAATTTCACTCAGGGGAAGGGAAAAGGGAACGGGAGAGCTCTCCATTAACCCTGCAGTGTCCTGGGTGGAATGTCGCTGCCCAGGCCTCCTGGAAGCCCCTGGGGAAGTGGGGATTTAATGGGAATTTGAGCATTCCAGGTTGTTCTTGCCTTTCTGATGGGACAGCAGGGCCACACCTGAGAGTTCAGGAAGCCTCTCAGTTATGGAGATAGAAAATCAGGGATATAACATTTAAATGCAGACAAAATGAAAGAAAACAGAGTGTAGAGAAGGGGGAAACAGCAGAGAAATTCTAGTTGAGCAGAGCACATCCTACATGGGTTATTTTCAGAGATTTGGGTTTCAAATTCAACGTTAATTCCTTTATTTCCGGAAATTATTTGTTATAAACCTGTTACTGCTCATCCTGACACAGAACTTTGTAGAACCATGGTGTACCTGGGGTGGATTGTTTTCAATTAGGGGTGAATTCATCAATCAAATTGGGCTTTTTTCAGACTGGAATGCTCTGAACTTGATCCCCCTCCACAGAAGTCGTGGTAAATTGAGAGGTGATTTTGCAATGCCCAGGACCTGGGCACATCTCGACTCCCAGACATTCCATGTGGTCCCAACTCTGATTTAATTTTCTATTTCCTTCTAAAATGTAGCTCCATTATTAAATATTGACATTTTTATCTTAAAATTTTATAAGTATCTCAAGATGAGCTCTTCAGCTTCTCCAAATTTGAATTTATCTCAGCTGTGCATTTCCAGGAAAACTGATTTTAATTCCTTGAGCAGTTTATTGTTAAAATCCCATAAATTTTACTGCAAACCTAAAATTTCCATCTCCTGATTTCTGCTAAAGTAAAAATAAATTAAAATAAATTTCTGGTAAAATAAAAATTTTTAGCAACTCTAATTCCCTTGAGAATCATCCTCTTGGGAGAGGGATGAGGATGGTGATGGTACAGCCACACCTGTGTCCCATTGGAGGGACTGGAAGTGGATTTTACAGTAAACCCCAAGAATTTATTGTGTAAAAAGCTCAGATTTATAAATCTACAGCTTTATTTATTGTGAAATGGCTTTGCTGACGTTTCAATTTGCCAGTAATACAGAGCTGAATGATACAAACACGTCTCCAAGCATTTCCATGCAGTTCAGGGGCTGCGGTTTTGAGGAATTTGTGAGGGGAAAAATTCCTGAAATGCAGTGTGCGAACACAAGATGGCACTTGGATCCCAGGGACCGACAGCCTGGGACATTGCCGGCCCAACAGCAGCACTTTATTTAGATTTCTTTTTGGAAAAGCAAGGAGAAACCATCTGAAGACAAGCGCCCGTCTTGTCTGAGTTGAAGGCTTTAATATAAAACTACAGAACTTGTGTGAGCTGAGAACTGAAACTGCTTGGAAGGGGAAATGCAGCTCCAGAATATATTTTTAAAGGTGAATTCAAAATCTCTCTGCTTTAAAAAAAAAAACCCAAGGCAAAACTCTGGGAAGTTAACACGGAAAACCCCAAAATTTCCTGCAAGATGTGGGACAAAAAGCAAAATATTCACCTCTGCCCACTTAAAGTGGCAGGATTTGAATAGTAAAGCAATAATTCGCTATCAAACGAAAAATTAACTCCCATAAAAGAGGGAGAAAGGAGTGGTGGTGCTTTCACATCAGCGCTGAGTTATGGCACGCTCACCCATTACATAAAAACACGGGAAATGATGGGAAATGGAAAAACAAAATGGAAATTCCAGTATCAAAAATTGCTGTGCAGCTGTTGCTCCCCAGTGGTGGGATCGTGCTGGAAATTCAATTGGGCTGTCACTTCCCAACAGTTATGAAAACACTTCTGCATTTTTACTGGGCCTTGTAAATGATGGAAGGATTTACTGACAAGTTATGAGAGAGGGGCAAACACGTGGCAAAGATCGTGAAAGTTCTCAACACGGGGGAAAACAATGATTATCCTTATCCTAATGAATGTCATGGACCTGGAGGAGCCTGCTCTGGCCTCAGGAGTGACTGCTGGGACAAATGAAATCCCTGAGGGGGGGTCAGACTTCATCCACTCCTTTCTCCTTGGGCAGATCCAGAACGTGCATTCCAGTCTTTAGTTTTCCACCAGTTTTAAGCAGGAATTGATCTGTTTATGGAAATCTGGAATATCCTTAAAAATGGGGGTGATTCTGTGATCCTGGGTGGGCTTCCAGCAGCTTTTTATCCAGGGAGAGCCCCTGTCCTTCCCCCAAACAGCTCTGCAGTCCAAAGACTCAGAGATACCATTCTCCCCATCGAGCAGAATAATCCTGCAATCAAATGAAAAGAGAAAAAACCTCCCCTAAATGTTTCTCATGCACGGAGCCACCTTGAACCTGTCAGGAGAAATAATTGCAAAACGCTGCAGCAACCCCCGGCTCGCTGAGATCTGTGTCAGCCCTGACTGGGGAGTAAATAATCCACTGAATTTACCGGCCGAGCCTCCTGGAAGTCAAATGTTTCAGTGAAAGGCTGCAGCTGTCAGAAGCGCCAAAACTCGTGGTTGTTGTACAATCATCCTTTCCCCACACAGCTCACCTGCGCCCACATCCCAAAGCACCCGGAGCTGTTCCCTGTCGGGAGGAAGCTCTGATCTTCCCAGTGGAGAAGTGGGATTGCCCCAAACGGCTTGGAAATGGGAGCCTCACTGGCAAAGGTGAAAGACTGCTGAAGTATCCAGTTCCCACCCCCCCCACACCCAAGACCCCACAA
>VZTD01001799.1:356960-406299 GCA_013397725.1 Rhagologus leucostigma
TCTTTTTCTTTTTCTTTTTCTTTTTCTTTTTCTTTTTCTTTTTCTTTTTCTTTTTCTTTTTCTTTTTCTTTTTCTTTTTCTTTTTCTTTCTTTTTTTTTCCTTTTCCTTTTCCTTTTTCTTTTCCCTCTTCCTCTCCCTTCTTTTCTTCCCTTCTCTCTTTCCTCTTTAAAAATCAAAGAAGTCCCATTTTTTTGATGGGCCTTTGAATTGAACCCTGACCATTTGGCTTGAATGAAAATGGCATTTTGAAAGAGAATGACTCAAAACAATACAATAAAGACCCACGGAATGACTTTTTATAGAATATGGAATTTTTTACGTCTTAGAATGACTTAAAAAAAAAGAAAAACAAATCCTGAGGGAATCTGGGAGTTTTTTCTTAATGGTTTTTCTTGTTTCCTCCATTCCTGGAGGATAACTGGATCCTGTTCTCATCCGCACCTTCCAAGGAAATCCCATCCCAGTTTGGGAAGCGGGAGCAAACACTAAATGCACCTCAGCCTGTGTGACACGTGGATAAGGATGATAAATCACCTCCTGGTTTTTCCTTGGGAGAAGTGGAGCAGCAGGGATGCTACATCCTCCGTTCGGGGAGGATTTCCATCAAAGGAGGGAGCTCTGGCTGCTTGATTAAACACTAAATTTGTATGGATTATTCCCAGCTTGGGGATGTTTCCAGATTATGATTTTATTTCTATCAGTTTTCCTTTTTTTTTAAATTCCCTTGGGTTTTGTACAAACTGCAGCTGCTGACACAGGGGAAGGCAAACCCAGGAGCTGCAATCATCTCCCTCTCCAGCTTTTTATCCTCTTCTCCTTTATGCTCACTGGAACCTGTCATTATTATATGGAATCGTGGAATAGTTGGGCTTGGAAAGGGCCTGAAAAAACATCCAGTTCCATGGGCAGGGACATCTCCCACTATCCCAGGTTCTCCACGACCTTCCAACCTGGCCTTGGACACTTCAATAGTGATATTGTATTATTTTATTACCCGAAATAACAATTCCTGCCCAAGCTGAGCTCCCAGATCATCTCCCATGGGTGTTTCCATGGAGCTGCAGGTGTTGGTGGTTGGGAAACCTGGGCTACAGGCAGGATACCTGCAGGGATTCCCAGGAACAGGGCAGGTTGTGCCCGCTGCAGGCCCCGCCGGGCTCCGGGAGAGGGGAGTGATGATGGAGAGCCTGGGATTGTGCTGGGTTATTTCCATCCCTGTTCAGAATTCCTTTTGTTTGAGGCAGGCAAAGCTCCTGCTGGAGACAATGGGAATTTCTGGCAGCCGGGAATGCTAAACAGGGCCCTCACTGGGTAAACTGCAGCTCTCTTTTATTCCAGCCCCGAGCTGGATGCCACCGATATTATCAGGAATATAAAGGGCTGTTCTTTCAATTACAGGCTCGATTCAAAAACTCCGAATTTAGCTGCAATATCAGCGCTTTTCCTTCTCCCTGGCCACAGGTATCCCTGGCAGCTTGGGAGCCCCAAGGGGCTGAATCCCCATCCCTTCTCCCCAGGCCTGCTGGAGCGGCGACTGGGAGCAGCCTCACGGAGATTCGCTCACAAACCTCTCCAGTCTAATCCTGGATGATCCAAGCCCGGTCAAGAGCCCTCTTCACATGAAATATTTGCTGCTGCAGATGGCACAGCCTGAGCTCGAGCCAACAGCAGGGTACAAATACGTTTATTTCCGTGCCCAGCCCTCAGCTGGCCCAGCTCCCTCCACTTGTCGTGGACGAGGTATCCTGCACACCGCTGCCGACTCACGGAGGCAGCACGTGGATAGCAGGGCCCTGTTTTAACCCAGCGTCCCAACCTGTGCTGGTGTGCAGGGAATGGGCACCAAGCAGGGCCGGGCTCTCAGTTTGCTTTATCTCCATCCTCAGATGTTCTGTAATTTCAGTATCTTTTATAACTTTCCCTCTCCTCGCTGAAAAATTCCAGACGTGGATTTGTTTATGCCCCTTCCCAAGTCTGATGTAGAAAATGATCATTCCCTTTGTGCTGCTGCTTCTTCCCAGGGAAATGGAGGAGTGTGAGGGTGTGGGGTAGAGCTCCTTCCCACCTTCCCTGGCTGCAGAACAACCTGGAATTTCCTCTGCAGGCTCCGGAGACAGCGGGATCTGAGCTGGAATGGCACGGAGGGAGCAGCATCCCGATCTCTGGGGAGCCCAAAGAAACAATTAGAGCTGGAGACTGAGTTTTAGCAGAGTGAACACAGTGATGAGGAAGCATTTTTGAATAATTAGGAGAACACCAGCAAATTTTCTTCCTGACACGACATTTTCCATCACTCCAATTGCTCGGATGCACAGGAGCTTTTCCTGCTTGGCAAATACCTTCAGCCTCCTGTGGAATAAACATCTCCTGTGTGAGAGGAGGGAAAAAGGGATTCTCCTCACAGAGAGAAATTTTGCAGGACTTTTCTTGTGCTTCCTGCATTATCCCTCCTGCTGGAATTGTGGATGAGGAGGAAGGAGCTCACAGTGGTAACAGGAAAATACAGCCCTGGAGCCAGTCCAGGCTTCTCTTTCCAACTTTATCGTTCTACCCTCCAATTCGCAGTGTAAATAAAAAGAATATTTAACTTTGCGGGTGTGGATTGCAGGGGTGTCCCTTAAAAATACCAAATCCAGGCGGGAGAGGGATGTTGTGCCAGGATATCTGATGTTACAATTTAAGTGGGATCAGACCAAGGAAATCACAAGGATCATGGAATCACGGAATCAATCCCAGAAGGGTTTGGGCTGGGGGGGACCTTAAAGCTCCTCCCCCATGGGCAGGGACACTTTCCACTGTCCCAGGGTGCTCCAAACCTCATCTAACCTGGCCTTGGACACTTCCAGGGGTGTTGAAATCCTTGAGTTTACCTAAAGCAGGAGGGTGGTGTGGATGGAATCCCCCCTTCAGTGCTTTCATTCAGACTCTCGCTGCAGTTTGAGCATGTTTTTGCTGACTGTGACATTTTCTTTGGCACACGATGTGCCTGGGAAGCTGCAAAGCTCCCAACCCCTAATTTTAGGTCACTCTCCATATCCTGGAAAACTGGAGCATTTGAATTTGAAGTTTTTCCCAATCCACCTGCCCAGACAAAGATTGAATTTCCCAAGCCACGACTCCAAGCTCCATCCCACGGCGAGGCCCTCACAATTCCCCCGTGCTGCTTTGTCAAAAACCCTTTCACTGCTAGAAGTAAAATACCTGATAACCACGCTTATCAAAATATATTCCAGGTTTGGAGTACTTTTTTTTCCCCTAAAAATGTTAGTTCCACTGTCTGTGCCTTTTTAATGAAAAGTAGCAAGCAGCTGTTGGAATGTAATAACATCCCAAACCTCTGCTTTCCTGCATCGGTGTGTGCAGGTGTAGGGAGAGCTTTAATGGAATAAAAAATATTCCTAGGAAACGGACTCTCAGGCTTCAGCTATGAGAAAATTTAAAATTGCATCTGTATTTTAACAAGAAAAACCAACTTTTTCTCTTCTTATCTTTGCGGTGGTTGCTCGTAACGCCGTGGGAACTTGTAGTTTATTTTGTTCCAGTAAGTAATTTGGGTCAGGAGCCATCCATGTGCTCAGATAAATCAAAATAATAATAGGATTTCTTATTACGTTGGTTTCTACAAGGGCAGGTTCATACCTTCTCCAATATTTCTACATTTTATGGAATGGTTTGGGTGGGAAGGGACCTTAAAGCTCATCCAGTTCCACGGGCAGGGACACCTTCCACTGTCCCAGGCTGCTCCAAGCCCCAGTGTCCAGCCTGGCCTTGGGCACTGCCAGGGATCCAGGGGCAGCCACAGCTTCTCTGGGAATTCCATCCCAGCCCCTCCCCACCCTCACAGAGAACAATTCCTTCTCAATATCCAATTTGAATCTGTTTTTGACAATCTCTCATTGGAAAAATTTCTCTTCCTTGAAGCTGCAGTAATTTTCTTTGGAAGGGTAACAGCTGAAAAGAGCAACCAGAAAAAGCAGCTTTCCAAACGATCAGGGCAATTCTCTGATTAACCTCATCTTGCTTTTCCACCCTGAATATTTAAGTAATGATTTTTCTGACATGATTTAAATTCGCGGTCAGAAATGTGAATATTTCCTTGAAACAGGAAAACAACTCGGAGATTTCTGAGAAAGTCTGAGCCCCTTTAATTTGCTCTGTGTTTCCCAGCTGCTGAGGGAGCACCTGAGTGGTGGCACTGCACATCCCAGGAATAACAGCAAGATTCCCAGCCAAATCCAGGGAAATTGTGCTGCTTTCCTGCAGTCACCACCCTCTAACGGGAAGCAGAATTTACCCCCAGATCAGCTGAAATCAATCTGCTGCTAATGCCCCTGGCATGGTTTAGCCAATAAATGCAGCTCCTCAGTGATCACTCCCCGTTAATGCAACAAAACTGGGGATTGAGGCAGGGCAAGAAAGGCTCTGCCCTCTCAGCTGCCTGCAATTGTGGCCTAATTAAATTTCTTTAATGCAGCTGGTGATTAAAAGGAGGCTCAATAATTGGTCTTTGAGGTGAGCTGGAGTTTGAGGTGAAGGCAGCAAGAGTTTGGTGCTTCCAGCCCCAGCTCTTAGCTGGTGTTTTAGGGCTGAAAAGTGAAGGGATTATTTCGTTTAGAGAAGCAGCAGCTTTTGGCCTGGTCCTGGAGGGTAAGTTGTGATAATTTTCCAGCACTTTTGGAATGTTCTGTGATAAACTTGGGAAATGTGTGTATTTTACCAGCACTTCTCAAAGTGGAGTTGGTGTGTTGCTGTGGCTGATTTAGGGGCTGATTTAAGTGCACTTCTCAAAGTGATGTTGGTGTGCTGCTGTGGCAGTTTAGTGCTGATTTAAGTAACATGTTCATGGCTTCAACTATTATTTCAATGTGCCATTTTTAAATGTTGTGGTTCTATAATCCAGCCTATCCCATGTGAAACACAACATTAATCCTTGTATCCCAAATCTGGTGCCTTACTAACACAGGAATTCTGCTCTGAGAGAAAATGACTTTGTGGTAAGGTCACAAAATTGGGGTTTTTCTCTGGACCTGGCTTCAAAAGGAATCTGGAACCTTTTATAAAAACATAAAAAGCTCACTGGTTTTTTTAATAAGTGAGGATTTCCTTGGAATCACAAATTGTGATGGGCTACATTTAATCATCTCTAAGGTGCTTTCCTTAATTAAAATACGATTGTAAACAGATTTTGCATGTTAATTTTCAGTTTGGAGCTCAGTTATTGACCTGAACCAGAGTAACCAGTGTGGGAAACCGAGCAGGAAATGTCCCTTTGATTTTTGCTTACTGGCAATACTCTGCATAATTCCCGTGGAAAATTGGCTCTTTCATTATTTTATCATAAAGAAAAAGACCTAAAATTTAAATAATAATCACGAGGCTCAATTAAGCTAAAAAATGGGGGTATTTCCCTTCCAAAAAACAATTTAAGTTTGTTCAGGGGTCTGACTCATCTCCTGCATCAGCTGCTTAATATTTTGGTTTTTTAAAGTATAATCCTTCCATATTTCCTTCTCACGTCTGACCTTTTACATTTTTATTGTGTTTTAATAACACCTGGAGTATTGCAGTAGAAACTTTAATAAGGGGACGGTAGAAATTCTCCTCCTCTCCCCTTTCTTGTTCTCTTTCATTTCCTTAATACTATAAGGGGTAAATCTTAAAAAATACTGTAATTAATTACTGAGTGAGTAATGAGCTGTTTCATTTAGGGCTGGAGGAGATTGGTGTGGTTGGGGTGGGCTCTGCAAGCTCTGGGATCCCTTATCCACAATAATTTGAAGGAGTTGTGTGTAATTTCTGGGAGAGGTTCACTGCAGATCCAAGTTATCCCAAGCGTTCAGGGATGTTTTGCTTTAGGAAGTTGTGGATGTTTAAAAGATTACAAAGATCAATTAAAGAAAAAGGCAATGGATATTTGCAGGGAAACAGAAGAGTCTCCCTGGGAGCATTCGGAAAACTTTGGGTTGTTCTGGGTGCTGATTTTAAGTCTCAATTGTCAAATTTTGGTACTGAGGATAGAAGGAGTGTGGAAATTTTGGATTCTTTTCTGGGCAGAGAGAATGGAGTGGGAGGAGAGCAGCCAAGTCCGTGCCTTGGAGAGAGTTAAGAGCTGTCGATCCCATTTTTCCATTAATCCCAGCAGATCTTTGCTCAGTCACAAGCAGTTAAGGAGAATCCCAATGGATATCTGGAATGAGCACTGTAGGATTTCACAGGCTACACACACAAAGAAATTATTTTCCTTATCCCTAAAGGAGACACAAGAGCCCGACTCTATGGAATATTCACTCCCAAGACACCTCAGGCCCACTAAAATGATATTACTCTTAATCAGCATTATTTACAATTATTTCCATTGTACCTGAGGCTTTCTGGGGGTAATTTTTGAGGGAGGAAAAAGTCAAGTTGGAGACAATTGCAGCAAAACTTTCCCGATGTGTCCCCAGCCAGCAAGAGGCTCTCCAGGTAAGGCGTAATGAGATATCTGAATCTTTTGGAATTAATAAATGCTCCTGGAGCAGCCTTTCTATAAGAACAGAGATGGCTCTCCAGATATCCAGGAGGGAAGATTGATGGGCTATGCAGATGCTGCTGCCATTAAAAAGACCTTCAGAAAGGAACAAGCAGGATTGCTCAAAGTGTTGTTCTAAATTCATGCCTGACTTTGAAAACAAATTGATGCCCCCCTGAGATAATTGGAAAAGTTCGAAAACAATCAGGGAAGAGCAAATTGAGACGTTGGGATGGACAAAAACCCCAGATAAAGGAAATCTCTAAATTCTCCTTCCAGAGCATTAAAGACATTTTCCTATCTGCAGGTGGTTTTTTTAAATTTCCTTAATTTATTTTTTCTCCTTCAGAGGACAAGCCTTGATTTTGGCACAGGTGGAACAGAAAGGAAGGTCCTGGATGAGGATTAAAGAGGGAGGTGGGGCAGGACCTTTAATAGGTATCCCCAGCAGGGACTTTGTGGGTTGTGAACACTTGGTGCAAGGGCAGGGAAGTGTTGGCAGTGAGGGAAGTTGGGGATGTTGTGGCTTAGGACAAGGGGGAAGTGCTTAAAAGTGACAGAGAGGAGGTTTAGATGGGATATTGGGAAGGAATTCCTGGCTGGGAGGGTGGTGGGGGACTGGACTGGATTTCCCAGGGAAGCTGTGGCTGCCCCGGGATCCCTGGCAGTGCCCAAGGCCAGGCTGGGCGGGGCTTGGAGCAGCCTGGGACAGTGGAAGGTGTCCCTGCCATGGCAGGGTTGGAATGGGATGGGATTCAAGGTCCCTCCAACCCAAACCAGTCTGGGATCGTGTGGCTTTGGGATGTTGGGGCTTGCTCTGCCCTCCTGGCCTGGGCCCACGTTCCAGCTGTTCCCAGCTCCTTCCCCCCATCCCGGCTGTCAGAGCCCCACTTTCCTTCAAACCAGACTCAAACCTCATTCCTGTGGCTCTGCCTGAGCAGGTGAGCCACCCCATCAAGCAGCTTCTTCAATTATTAGGGCCATTTATTGTGCACTCCTTGGTTCCATGGCTCTTCTGTGGGTGTGAAATGTCAGCCTGATGGTGTTGGCTCTTCAGGTTTTCTAATTAATGATTAATGACTGATGTTCTCCTGTTCATAAAGCTGAATTCTCCCAGTTAACTGTTCAATATTGCAACTGAGGATACGCTGTTGAGATAGAATTTTGTCTAATCTGTTATCAAAATGATATGGAAAAAACTCCCTCAAACCCAACCCTGCTCCATGGCCTTGTAATTTTGCAATATTTTGATAAATCTCTCTCTCTGTCGCTGACAGCTGGGGTGTGATTAGCTTAATCCTGATATTTTATGACAATAAAATTCCCATTTAATTTTTCTGTGTCAATACAAGCTCTCATCACCACCAAAATTTGCTTCTGGGCAAATCTTTTCAGGCGATAAATAAATTCACAGGGTGAACTCGTGAGCTGTTATATCATAACTGCCAATAATCATTATGGAATCAAATATTTACGTGCCAGGGTGGCATTTAAGTAAATGCAGCACTACTGTAATGTCAGTTTATTCCAGCAGGAAGGGAAGGATCACAAACCTTCCACAGGAACTGCCTGTGAATTCTTTCCACTTCCCGAATTCCCATCTTTTGTCACTTTTGTGGGATGAAAAATTTGCCAGGCCAAAGCTGGGGCATTCCCAATATTCCACAGGCTCTGCAGGTGCCCCTTCCTTTCCTGGCTCCAAGTTTCCCATTTTCCAGGTTTTATTTCTTTGCGAAAGAAAACGTTGTTCTCAACTCAGGCTGAGATTTGAGAGCATCAGCACTTTCCTTAAAAGTCTGAGGGTTACCTGAGGCAGGCCCCAATGGAAAGGGAATATCTTCATTTATACCCTGCAGGGACAGCAGATTTCGTTTCTGCACTGATTTAAACCCCCCCCAAAAAGCAGGGAGCACACGCTTTAACCTGGCCTCCAGCACTTGGAAAGCCCTGGTGTGGTTTTCATGGATTTACAAGGGAAGAAAAACAATTTTCCAGGCTGACAATGCCCCTGGAAGGGGGAGCTGGGAGCGTGCTGGAGGCATTAAGGCAGCTTAAGCTCAGGATGCTTCAGGTAATATCCTAAAAAAAGTGGCAGGGGGCTGGTGAGGAGATGTGCTGAGCAATCCCCACAAAAGCAGCGTGAACCACTTGTGCGCTCACTTCTAAATGCATTTCCTGCCTCCACCCCACCCCCTTGGGGGAATAGTTTAATTTCCTGTTTAATTGCAGCCCTTGCGAATGCCTGAAGGTTGTTCTAAATTATGCATAGGACTAAAAGTTACAGGTTTTATTCCGTGCTGGCTGTGGGTTTCCCCGTGAGTTAAACGTGCTGGAAATCCACAGCTGGGGGCAGGAGCTGGGGCTGGTCTGGCTCTGCAGTCAGGGGCTCTGAGAGGTGGGAGAGGTTTCGTGTCTCGCTGCGGAGTCATCTCCGTGTGAGACAGCTCCTAGGGAGTTCCTGCTCATCTGAGATGAATTCCGACAAAACTGAGGCTCAAAGTTCTACATCTGGGCTTGTACAGGTGATATTCCCAGGAGTTTGCTGCTTTTCTGTAGCCAGTACTATAATTAATGCTTATATTCCAAATCTAACCCCAAATTCTGAACCTCCTGGCCTCAGAAATACAGTATATTGTATTATATACAATAATTCCACTGTCTTTTGATGAATTTAGGGTAATTGTAGTTTTTACAAGCCTCGCTCAAGTTTGACTTTGTGTCAAGACATTGAAACTGAAAATCCGTCTCTCTTCAAGGTTCTTTTCCCTTCTACAAACTTTTTTTTTTGCATATGATGTAAGGAGAATGAAATCAGGGTGGGTTCCTCATGTGAGAATGAGAACATGAACTAAAACCTGGATAAACAGAGCTGAGTTCCCCTCTTCCCGCATCTCCTGATATCAGAAGCTTTCCAGACGTCACAAAAGGAGCAGCCACGTAGCTCTGGTTTATATAATTCCTAAAATACCTGTCAGGACAGCTGCCAGCATCTGCAATCAGACAGTTTTGAGGCAAATTCCCGAGTTTTGAGGCTGGATGTTTCCCTGTTTCTCACCTGCAAAGTGAGGTGGGGGCCACAGGAGCACCTGGGTGGGAGCAGATCCCTCTGAAGGGCTGGAGGTGTGAAATTCTTAACTGAGGTTATAAAACATTAACAAACTTTCCTGATATGCTGGGGTAACAGGAGGATTTTAGGGGTGAAGAAAAATAATGTGCATTTATATACATATTAAAAAAATGGAATTTTAAATGTGATGTGGTATCAAAGGCTGAAAAAAATCATATTTTAGTGCTGCAACAAATAATCCTAAGGATAAAGATGAGTGAGATTGTGGTAATTTATTAAATCCTGATTATTATTTCAATGAGATTAAGTCCAAATGAGCCAGTGAAGGGTTTGCACCAGTGAACATTCATGAAAAACAATTGCAAGGATAAAAAAAGTGATCAACCTTAGCAGTGACTGTGCTGTGTTTTTAATGCTTGATAATGTTTTTATCTCATTAGAAGCACTTGGTTTTTAATGTCTCCCACTTCAGTCACTGGTGTGAGAGTTGATATAATTTAATAATAAAAAACCTGGTGGGTTTATGTGGCAGGAGATCAAGTATCCAGGACGTGCTGGGAGTGGGCTCAGGTATTTTTACTAATTAGCAAGGGGGGATTTGGAACACTGAGGGCAATAAGGGAGGTGCTGCCCCAGGATTTGACCTTAATGATCATGATTAAAATAATTAAAGAAGGGATCTCCGTGAGCAGAAAATGATGTGTTTGGGGCCGACGAAGCGTTTTTGTTTTTAACCGTCTTGTCAATCAGAGGTTTAGGTTTTCATCTGGAAAAAAAGCTTTGGAGGGAGGAATCGATGTGTCACTTAAAAACTCTGATTTCAACTGCCCTTATCTGCCCTCTTTGGGAGGGATGGAGTCCCTGCCCTCTTTGGGAGGGACGGATTCCCCTGCTCTCCTTGCTGCTTCCCCGGATCTTTGTTCCCAGTCCTTCCTGACAGCGCAGGAACACCGAGGACCTGGCACAGGACCCAGCACAGGACCCCTCCCCACTGCCACTGGCATTTAAGTCGTGTTTACAAGATGTCCTCATTTTAGGAATTGTAAAAATACTGGATTTTTTCCCCTTTTTTCTCAATCCTACTCCAAGAAAAGATATTTTAGGAAGAAGCAGAAGTTTGTAATGAGATAAAATCAACAGGTTTCTTGTGAATTTGCTTGAACTTTTCCGTCTAAGGGAGGGAACCAGGTGCAGAGAAAGAACAGAGGCATTTATAATAAGCTTAATGACAAAAATAATTCCAGCTTGGAGTTGTGCTTCATTAAAACATCACTATGAGAAATGAATGTTGAAAGCAGAGCTAAACTCTTTAATTTATTATTTTAGCTGTACCTGTGCTCAACATAAGACAAGTCAAGTAGGGAGATCAGTTTTGGAAGCTTGAAGGAAAAAAAAAAATCTCTCTGTTCTCATTCCAGCCATGAAATCCCAATGTAGCTGCTATGTGAGCACACATTTCAACAGGTTAAAAAGTTCTGGATTTCTGTTTTCCTGAAAGAAAATATAATTTCTTAACATCTGAAGTGCAATATCTGAGAGTTTTATTAACTTTTTAAGAATGGAGCAGCACAAAACATGTTATGAAATGTTATGTGATGAAATGTTAGGGTGAGCTCAGTTACAGAATAAGAGGGAACTGTTCTTGCAAAAAAAAAATCAGTTTTGAAGTATTTTCATCAGCCAGGGAGGTAAAATAAATGACAGCATCACGATGCCTCCATTAGGCAAAATCTGATTTTGTCACTGCCAATACAGGTTTTTGTGACTCTCTTAAACATTTTGGTCAGTGGAGAATCTCTGGGGTCAAGAAAATCTTTTTCTTTCACATTTTACTGTGGCAGCATTGTGCTTCTTAGGGCTGCAGTGGAGTGGAAATGAAGCTGCTCTGAGCAAATGCTGGAGCAAAAATCCTCTGGAAACAGAAGTGGCTGCTGTGGCACTTCTTCTGAAGGCACGAGACAGCCACGAGCATTTTCAAAACTGAAAAAATACATATCTAGAAGCCAGGGAAAAGCTGGGAGATCCAGCTTCTCTGGATAAATCCTTAATAGCGCAAGGTAGGATCTTCCTTGGGCCTTGTCAAGGCTGGAAGCAGCATTTCCTGACCCACGGCGTGCCCCAAACTGACAATTTTGTTGTGTGTTCTGGATTAATGAGTCCTCTCGGATCGTTTAAATAAACAGATGCTGTCTGCTAGGGTGGCTAAGAGCATTTGTTGGTTGTAAATGATTTAAATGCCATCCTTCACGGAATAGTTACTTGGAATGTGCTCGTGGGCTGGAAATATTCATGGCAATAAGGACCAGCAAGAGGAGCAGCTCGAATGGAAGGGAAAAGAAAGGAAATATAATTAGTGGTTAATGATTTATTAATGGTTTATAAATATCTAAACGAGGTTGTTAGACTTATATCAACAGTGGGAGGCAGATAAGGAGCCAGCACTGTGGATTTGGATTAATGCTGGGAGCTCCTGCAGCTGCCTCGAAGTGCTGGGAGCTGCTTCCAGTGTCCCAGGGGATCGCGGGGCTGGGATTGGGGAGCAGAAACTCCCCCAGAAGCGTTTCACGGTGTGGTGTGTCCTGCAGTCTCAGGAGTCATAAAACTGAGGAATTTCAGGTTGGAAAAGCCCTCTTGGATCGAGTCAAAGCACCATCCCATCTCCACCACTAAATCCTGTCCTCGAGTGTCACATTCATGTGGCTCTTAGATCCCTCCAGGAATGGTGACTCCACCACTTTCCCAGGCAGATTTTTTCAATATACTACGATGAGAACACAAAGTTCTTTCCCAAAAGCTCCTGCAGATGATCAATGTGTCTTCATTAAGGCAAGAACAGCTTAGGCAGTTCCCTGCACACTGGGGATTGGCTTCCTAAAGCAGAAATCCCGCTTTTCCTCTTGTTGCTCCTTCGGATAATCCCACAGCACTGGAAATTCCTCCCAGGCCAGCTAAACAGTCTGAAAAGTAACTGGGAGTTAATTAAACACCTAAATGATGTGCGGCTCCCCCAGAAATGTGCAGTAAAAATGGCCCTGCAACGTTTGTTTCTGGAGGGTAGAATTACTTTGATTTTTCAAATGCTTTGCAGAGCATCAGGTGACCGAGAGAGGGCCGAGGCACAGAATAAAACATGGCCAATTAGGGAGCGTGGGTTGCTTAATGAAGTGAAATTTCCAGCTTATGTAAGGTGGTTCTTGCAGGCCGCAGCAGCAGCGTGAGGCAGCGGGGCTGACTCAGAGCCTGAGTCACTGGGTGATGTCTGACCCATCCAACAAGGCAGTGGAACATCCAGGATTCCATGTCCAGGGGCTTCCAGCAGATTGTCCTGACTCTCTTTGCCTCCCGGTCAAGCTGCCATTAAATAGTTCATCTCTCTCTGCTCTCCAGGTAAAGCCCCACTGACAGGGCTGGGGTCCATTTCCATAAAATCCTAATGGTTTGAAATGATAGGGTCATTAAAAGTCATTGAATTCCTTCCCTTCCACTGTCCCAGGCTGCTCCAAGCTGGCCTTGGACACTGCCAGGGATCCAGGCACAGCCACAGCTTCTCTGGGCACCCTGTGCCAGGGCCGCCCCACCCTCACAGGGAACAATTCCTTCCCAATATTTAATCTAAATCTCTCACCAAATGGCTATTTAATTTTAATTTACCGGCAGGGATAAGCTTGGTACATGGTGCTTGACCTGTTGAGTGCAGAGTTTTTATTATGTTAATTATTATATTTATTTATTATTTGATTTATTATTGTATTTATTCAGCTCCCAGTCTGCTCACCTTTTGCCTAATAGCCAATGCAATCAGTGTAAATTCATTTAATTAGACATAAAGAGGCCAGAGACAGGCCAGGGGTGGGAAGAGAGAGAGTGGATCAACCACCCAAGTGTTGTGAGTGGCTCTGGACTCTGTTTGTTGAAGATGCCTGAACAAAACTCCGATTCCATAGGATTTTCCAAGGAAAATGTGGTTTTCCTGAGTTTGGTGACTGCAATGAAGAGCAGCCCCATCCCAATTTCCAACCCCAACTCCCTCCTCAGCACCCTGTGCAGGGTCAGGAGCTGGACCCAATCTGTGTGGATCCCTTCAAACCCAGGATATTCTGTAATTCCAGGAGCCCTTTCCGAGCAGTTTTTGGGTGAAGGCTGAGTTTGTTCTCCCCTCAGCACGTGCCAGAGCTGCAGATGAACCCAAATCCCTCGGGATTCAGCTCCCTGAGGCTGACATCACCTGGAGTATGCAAAGAGAAATAAACGCAGACAGCAGAGACACGACTTGGTTGGTGATGGACGGGTGGGATCACCACAGGCTCGCTCTCCCCGTGTCACTTCCCTGGATTTTGAGAGCAAGCTCTCCAGCCCGAGCTGCAGGCTGCAAGGAAGGTTGACTTCAACATTTTATTGTTGTCATAAATTTTAGCAGCTAAGAGCTGGTGCTGAGTGAGTCAGCAGCTGCTGTTGGGGAGGAAAAAAAAAAACCCCTCTGAGAGAATTCCCTTTGGACATGGAGTTGGATGCTGATTTTTTAAAATATATTAATTCTCGCCATTTGTCCGTATGGAATAAATCTAAAGCCTAAAGCACGAGGAAATTTTTGGGGTTTTTTGGAAAAATTCTTGATCTGATCTGAGGAATGTGTGGAAGGAGTGGATATTGTTCTGTTGGATGCAAATCCAGCTGCTTGCGCTGAGGAATTCTCCGCCGATGCAAGTGGACAGTGGATATATCCCAGGGAATAGGGTCCTACAGCAGAATTTAGGGAACGATGAGCTGTGCACATGCCTTGTGGGTGGTTTTAGGCACTCCTTGATGCTGCAGACGTTCCAGGGGGATGAATCCATGCAGTTTGTCTGAAGGAATAAGCAGGAATGTGGTTTAAACCTCCCTGACAAAATTGCCACTGAAGGTAAAATAATATCATTGATTACCAGGGATGAGGGGAAAAATTGATTTTTGAGCACCTCCCGTGTGATTTGGAGAGACTGGCGTTGGATAATTTGTATTAAACATAAAAATGGGGAGGATAAATAAGAAATCTCTTTAGACCAATTACCCAGGCTCCATTTTCGGCCTGTTATAAATTCCAGGTGACTCCTCAGGAAAAATGCAGTTTATGGAACTATAATAGATGAGCAAGGCTGGATAAAAAAACTCTTCCTGCACCTTCTCTGGGCTGGGAGGCTGAAGAAAACTCAGCTCATTCTGGGTGTATTTCCATTTAAAAAATAGATGTGCCCTGAGGAGAGGCTGACTGGCTGTGTTGCTGTGGTTATCATGGAATGTGTCTGACAGGAATATTCCTGTATTTCTGCCTAATTGCTGGGGCTAACTTCTGGTTGGAATCTGAGCTAAAGCTGCCGTGAATATATCCATAGAAAATGCCTCGGAAAGCAAAAACCTAAACACAGCTTTTAGAAATTTGACCTTTTTTTTGGTTTTTGTTTGGTTTTTTTCCCTGTGAGGCATCAACAATTTCTGAAGCTCTTTAATTTTTATAATTTGGTTTTCCAAAACTGCAAAGGAATGGGGATGAAAGCCGTGGTCTAGCCAGCTCTAATGTCATTAAGGCTGTAAAATACAACCATTTTTGAAGCCAGCTCTTCATTTCTGTAAAGAGCAGGTTGATTTTGAGCACGGCAACAACTTGATCCTCTCATCAGCAAAACTGTTGTCAAAACATTCAAGGCAGGCGAATCTGGCACTGCTCATTTCCAGCCAGCCCTGAAAGGTCAAGGGCAGAGTCTACAGCTAAAAAAAATAGATAAACAGCAAATTTTTTGTGTGTATCTCTCACTGAGAGTGTGACATGAGCTCGTGGTCGGAGAAACGCGAATCTCTTTGAGCTGTGGTGTCATATCAGGTTTGCCCATCAAGTTGTGTTGTGTCACATCCCATAATGTGAGATGACAGCCCCGCTTCACGTGTCACAGCGCGGTGACACTCCTGGGCTGGCTAAAAACGTTGTCTTTAGACAAAGTTTGGGAAACACTGCTCCAAGAGGGGCAGCGTGGGGTGAGGGAGGAAGGAAACCAAAGAGATATTGTTTGGATCCAGTTTTAATAGCAGGATGGAGAGGTGAAGTTTTAATTTAAAAATTAATTCTGTGGCTTAAGTTGGGTTAGAACTTCCTGATTTAGACTTGAGATCTGTAAGGACGGAGGCTGAGTTGAACGCTGAAGGCTGGTAATGAAAGGAGATGGAGATTCCAGCCCTTGGCAAATGGAAAGGAAGTTTGGGAAGGTTCTTTGTTAATCTGGAGTGGGTTTGTGGTGGGAGTAAGGAATGGAAACTTCCAGAGCCTCAGCTTGAGATTTTTGGGGTTTTCATCCCCTTTTACATTGCTCTGAGAGCTTTCATTACTCCTCTACTGAACCTCCAACGCACCACTTGGACTCTAATGTTGACGAAAATTTCCCAAACGCTCCTGGTCATGTACAATTCCAATAAATACATGGATGGAGCTGGAAGTTTGATTTTCTCTTTCTGTTTCTTTGGATTTTATAACTCATTAAACTCCAACCCGACGTCCTTCACTTACATCAATTTTACTGCAGTCTTTACTGAGCTTGCCTTTATTGATTTCAGTGGAGTTCAACAGGCATAAAAAATGAAACTAAAAGGAGAATCAATTCCACATTAATTAGCCAGCATGCATGATTTTATGCTGCTTAATGACTCTTGTAATCATCTACAACTGTACCAAAGTGAGCAGCAGTCAGAGCCAGGCAGGGCTGTACAGGAACAAAACCCTCCAGCAGCGAATTCCCACCGTTTGGGCACTTTAGAGAGTGCAGTCTTTTCCATAAAATCAGATCTAGATTAGAAATAGTGGCAGGGAAGGAGTGATTAGAAACTAGATGAGCTCAGACTATTTTTTTTCCCCCCAGTAAAAAATGCTATGGAAAAAACCCACCCAGCCCCTTCCTGAGTTCCCCGGTTTGGGAAGGATTTGCAGGATGAAACTCTTGGGCCCTCACCTAAAGACCACTGGAGCAAAGAGAAGATTATTTACAGCCCTTTTTAGTGATTCTTTTGCTTGTTTTTTTTTATTTATATTTTACTTTTCAAACCAGGGCACCGCTGTGGGAGGTTTTAGACTGCAGGAAGAGCCTCAGGGTTCCTCAACCAGGAGCACTGAGATAGGGTTGTAACTGTGGCGTCTGAAAACCTTTGGACCTGGGTCTATAAACAAATCAGGGTCTTTTAAACTAAATTATGGCAGTGTGGAGGCTTCTGCCTTTATCCCTTGCGTGGCACTTTCCCCACCCTGTTTATTTGTGCTCTGTCTCATGATGATTATTTTATTTGAGGACCAGCCTTCAATATTTCCATACCTTATTGTTCTAAACTTACTCTTTGTATCAGTCACTCCTTATTCCCTTGGTGGACTCAACCCTAGGCTTGGCTTCTGGCTTAATAAATAGATAAGGACATTTCTACCAAGCATTTTCCATGCCCTTGTGTTCAGAACACCCCTGGAATCCACAGATGAGGATGCTGTTTCACACTCTCATCTAAGGGCTCCTGCTCTGGGATTGTTTTGTGGGAAATTATCTAGGATTATTGCCTGCGGGGATGCTTAATTTCTGTCTGCAGAGTAGATGGGATTCAGTATTAAACAGAATTTGCCTTTGTAATCCATTCCCATGGTCTATAGACTAAGGACTGGTACACAGAAATAGAGCGAGTGACTGGATTTGGTACTGAAATGGACATTCCTGAATGCCTGTAAAACCACAGTGCTTTTTCTGTTTAGTATTTACTTCTCCTTTTATGCCAGGAACACAATGGAAGTGATTGCCCGGATACAGATGACATTATGGTCTGTCTCTGCTGTACTTTTTTTCCCCTTTAACTGTGCATTTACACATGAATGGGCCATTGGTTCTAAATGGCAAGGAGATCACAGTGAATTATATTCACTTTAGTGATACGGTGTCAAATCCAATCTAGGATAAAATTCCACATCCTTTCAAACGGAGGGAACCATTTTCATTTGGATCGGCAGCAGCTGAACTTCCCCTTTCAGATTAACGCTGGTGGCACACGTGCATGGGGCTGGGAGCTTCAGACACAGAGTCTGAATCAGACTTCCCTGAAAGCCAGGGGACTTAAATAATGAAAAAGAATCTGCTCTTTGTTACCAAAAATTAAAGTAGAAAGGAAACGTCTGTGGTCGATTGGAGGAAAAATTGAGAAAGTTGTTGCCCAGAGAATTTATCAGGAGGACAAATTAGGAAAATTGTTGCTGAGAGTATTTCTCTAGCAGCTCTGTGCTGGTTAAAAGCAGTTGTCTCATCTCAACACTGCCCTAGCTCTGATTATTTATGTGTGACTGAGCATCTCACGGCATCAGGTACAGATAAATACCGTGTTCATGTGGGTGTAGTGTTCCCTCAGAGCTCCTGCTTGGCCTGGAGGCTTTCACATCCCTTCTGCAAGGACTAAATACATGATTATTCAACACCTGGGTGACCTCATGGAAAGTAATGGGCTCCTTTGTACTCAGGGGAAATTCATTTATGGACCTTCCTGGAACAGGATTTTTAGCTGTGAGGTGGATAAGGATAAGAAATAAATGTAGGCTCGGTTTCAGTTTGTCATGGCAGAAGCAGTTGGGTGATGCTGTCAGGTGTGACCCTTGCTGGCTGCAGCCTGTGCCAGTCCTCATCGTCCTCTGAGGCAGGAATTCCTTCCCAAAATCCCATCTACCCCTGCCCCCTGGCAGTTTAAGGCCATTCCCCTGGTCCTGTCTCTCCAGGCCCTTGTGGAGTGGAACTGTGAGGGAGAAGGGACTTGCTGGGAAACTCCAGGCAGAGGAAGTTGGAAAAGAGTTGGAGATGGGAGATGTGCAGACAGGGAGAACCAGGAGAAGGAGCCCTGCAGCAATCAGAGCTATAAAACAGGGAAATAAAGGATTATTTTTCTGAAAATTCAGTCAGGAAAAGGTGGGATTCCCCCCCACTGCACAGTCCTTTGCTGCTCTGCTCAGGTTCAGCTGCCACCACAGGACTCTGGTGCAGGAGTTATCCATAGAGATGGGAAGGAGGATGATAAGCCAGGTTGGGATAAAGATTTCCATGCTCCCTGAAGCCACAGTTAAGCAGAGAGGCTCTTACAAATCTCCCACAGGGGGATGAACCACCCTGGGTGGAGGGCAGCAACATCCCACACATCCCTCATCCCGTGGGAAGTGGCTGAATGTCCTTCCCTACAATTCTGGAAGTTAAAATGAATCCCCACTCTCTGATGGGCTCATATCCAGCTCTCCCTCTGATTCCTCGCTGGCTCCACAGCCCTGCCAAAAGCAAGAGGAGAAGGAAACTCTGCAAGTTCAAGGCGGTGTGTGACAAATTCTGTCACTTTAATTACCGTTTTTCCCCAGTGGCTGCGGCGGTTTCAGGGATGTGTCACTCCAGTGACTCCCCACAGAACGAAACACAAACCTTTTCTGTGCCCATGGATTGTTTGGAAGTGGTTTGTGGTGTGGAGAGCTGGGCTGTGGCACAGTTCCAAGCCCTGATCCCATTGATTTTGGCTGCTCTGGCTGGAAGCAGCTCCGTGGAGGAGTTGGTTTCATTTTCAGCCCCGTTTTTGGGAATTGATTTAACATCAGACAGCAAAACCCCAACTTTATTTTATCTGGATTGCTGATGCTCTAAGAAGTAACTGCAGCACTCATTAAAAGTGTCCTAACCCCAAAAGCTCACACTTTTAATGCCCTAATTCTGATGTTTTTTCAATTTATTATATTTCTGTATTTTCAGAGTAACCTGCAGCCCACTGGGTGTGGGGTGAAGGAGAAAATCACTTTTCCATTTTAATAGAATTATTGATTTTCATGCTGTTGCTATAAATCCATTTATCCACTGCAACAACATATTCATAAAGGCTTCTTAATTTTAAACCTCTTCTTTTTGCCTTCGTTTAAATGTCATGACCAAGTGATTTATCAGGGAGGAATTTTAGCAGCAAAATTAGACTGTGGTACCACCTCAAGAAACAATACATTAAAGGCAACCAGCACACGTTTTTTTTTCATCCCTGCAACTTCATTATCTGTCAAAATCCATTAGGAGTTCGTTTTCTCCTTATAGTTAAGGACTAAGCAGTAAGGACTGAGAGATTTTTATATTTTACACCCTTGAATACGTCTATTTATCATCATCTTCACAACGTTCTGGACAAGACATCTAAAAATGTCTCCCAACATTTGTCTGAGCTCGTTGTTGAGAGGCATTAATGACATTTCACTAATAAGAAAAAATATCAGTAATTAACTGTGCTATTAGAAGACCATTACATTTCCTACATGTTAATAAATATTTTTTTTAATAAAAAATAAGCATAAAAGGTATTTTTGTGCTCAAAACTTCAGCAAAATGAACATCAGGTGAAATAAATATACCAGGAATGTTGGCATTGCCTGGCTCAGTGAATGGGATGTGATGATCCTCATGGATAACAGGGAAATAGAGAGGAAATTGGGCAAAGAAGAACATTTTGGGCACCTCTGAACATGTTGTAGATAAATACACACATTTCTGTGAGTCACCAAGGTGATTTCGCCCCAAATTTGCCATTTTTCTATGGTTTTATAAATTTTCAATAGACTCAGTGTTCTTTATAACCATAATTACCCGAATTTCTGCCTGAAACTTTAAATCTTCTGCATGAGGGGATAATTCTACAACACAGCATTGAGTGATCTTGGAAAATTCTGCTTTAGCCTCTGGCTGCTGTTTATTTTGTCCCTTGTTTTCCTTCATTGTGGTATCATCACTGTGGAGGCATCACTGCAATTTTAGGAAAGGCTTCTATTTCTGAACTTACAGGGAAAAAAAACGAAAATAGGTTTTTTAAATGGATTTTGAGGACCTGGAAGGCTCTAGTAGCCATTTGGGAATTTAGAAGAAATATTGCTATGTTGGGTATAGTTCATCAGTGTTAGGGGAGTCCTAATTAAGCATAATATGTGTTTAGGATGATTTAAAACTGCTGGAACTCTAAATGCTGATGGATTTTGGTGCCATGGAATTTTCTACCAGGATTGGTCTCTAACTCTGAAGGCATCACAGGAAGAGGGATGGTTTGGGGACAGAGATGTTGGATTGGGCTTTTTTCAGCCCAGCAGACTCCTTCCTATGCCTTATTCCAGAAAACGAAGCAAAAAAGTTCTGCTTCTCATTTATTCATCGCAGGAGATTTGATCAGCTTCATGTTTTTCATTGAATCTTGATTTAGGCTTCTCTGGAAGCCTAGGCAGAAGTATTTCCCTACTTTAAGACAGCACAAGCAGAGATTGAAATATCCTGTGATGGAAAACTCAGTTTAAGAGTCATTTGGTCAAGGCCAAGGGGAATGTTCCCTAAGGAGAGCACTTGGGTATTGTTGATTATTTGTGTTCCTGAAAGGCAGCGGGAGGAGAGATGTTTAATAGATTTTATTTTTTAAATTCTGATTGTTTATCTATGTTTTAGATATGGGCTTTCTCAGCAGGCTGGTAAAAGAATGCACATAATTCATGGAAAGCGAATCTCTTCTGTTGAAGGTGGATTTTTTGGCAGTGAATTCCGTGTCTGTGTGGTCGTGACTTTTCCTGCCTAAATTCCCCAACCATCCCACTCAGATGAACTAAAACCATTAAACCCTTAAAAAAACAACAAAAAAGGAGCAATTATGCAAGAAATATCAATCAATTATGCATGAGGATAAATATATTAAATGAAAGCGCTTTGGATGAGCTGTGAGCCAGTTAAGGATGTGTGTGGTGCCAGTGCTGGAGATCCACATCCATGATCCACATCCATGACAAACAATGCAATCTGCTACGTTGGGAATTGATGGATTTGCATTCCATTATCACTTCCTGCTGAAGAGTCAATCTCATTTTCTGCTGTTTGAGGAACTCCGGGGTGCGATGTGTAAACACGGTGAAATTTAATCAGATGGGGTTAGATTTGTAGAAGTAAACAAAGCTCGGCAATAACCACGGGATATTATGGATTTCTGATTATTCCCATCATTTACATTTAGTCTGATGCTGTGGAGCTCATTGCTGAAGAGAAATTGGTGATTTATTCCATGAGAGGTTATCCAAGCTTGGGATAAATCCCTGGTCCATTCTAGGGAGGATCTGGTGAGGAAATCAGGACAAACTGGATGTGTCCTCAAAGTGCTGCATTCAAGTACACCTGGAATTCGTGCCAACTTCCAGAGAACATCGTGGATTGATTCCATCTGACTCTCACACACCTTGCACTGCTCCTCTCCAGAGAGGAAATGGGGCTGGGAGAGAGCATTTCTCTTGCCCAGATATATAATTGAACTGTAATAACTCTCTTCCACAATTAGAGAATTTCTCCCAACTCTGTCCAGTGTTTGCTCCTGGGGTAAATGTCGGTGGCCGCTGAAGTTCAGGAATAGTGAAGAAAACACGAATACAAACAAATGATTTTTTAAATTGTACTGCTTAATTACATATTCAGACACAATGTTAATAATTTTGAAGTACCTACAAGGGAATTTAAAGTTTATCCCAAGTGCAGTGAAGTGCAGGAGGGGGAGAGGGACCTTGGGCAAGGGCCTGGATTGCCAGGACAAGGGGAAATGACTTCCCACTTCCAGAGGGCAGGGATAGATGGGATATTGGGAAGGAATTGTTCCCTGTGAGGGTGGGCAGGCCCTGGCACAGGGTGCCCAGAGAAGCTGCCCCTGGATCCCTGGCACTGCCCAAGGCCAGGTTGGACGGGGCTTGGAGCAGCCTGGGACAGTGGAAGGTGTCCCTGCCCATGGCGCTGGATGAGCTTTAAGGTCCCTTCCAACCCAAACCATTCTGGGATTCCAAGAAGGGAGAAAAGCCCCTCAATACCTCCATTCCATATTCTGAAGCGTTTTTATTGCGACATTCCACTGAGCAAAAGGGAGCCGCTTTCAAAGGGATATTTCAGTCCATCTGCAAGGAGGAAGCGGGGGGTGAGGATAAAATAAACAGCACTAGAACAGAAATGCATGGATTGATTTTCATTGTGGCACAGAAAAACCCAAACTCTGAGTTACTGCAAAAACTTCGCAGCTTAAGGCACTGCAAGGGGACTGTTCCTGCTCCAGTTTAGCTGCTTTGTGTGTTTTAGCTGAAGTTGTGTGTGGTACTTTTGAGAAGGGAGCGGGGCTGGTGCCTCTGAAATGCAAAAGAGAAGTAGGCTGTTCATCATTATCCTCAGAAGAAGTTTATTTTAATGCTAGGTTGATTTTTCTGCATGTTATATAAAGTCTCTTTTTTTTTATTTTCAAGAGCTACCGGTATGAAAATATTCCATGAAGTGAGAGACTGAAATATTTAACTCTTTTTTAGAGAATAAAGTAAAACTTGAAGAAAATCCATTAACTATTTGGAGAAAATTTACTCATGCCTCAGATTTAAAGCTGTAATTTTAATGTAACCTTTGATTTTCGGTAATTGAAGCATGGAGGAGTTTTGATTGATAAAATACTTGCTATTAAACACATTATGATGGTGTTTAGCTGCTGAGCACTGATGGAGGCACTACAGTACACACACAGGGTTGTTTTCTCAAGTTTGGAGCAGGAATTTGAGCAGGAATTTAAATAATTTATGCACATGATCCCAGGAGGCTGCCAGGAGCCAGAGGAGCCGGGTTTCCCATGGGATCATTCCAGAGCGCAGGCGATGTGGTGCTGCCCAGTCGCTGCATTTCTCCCCATGCGATGTCTTCTCATCAGAAGATGGCAGCAAAATCTTATGAACTGTAACTCTGGCTCTCCTCACACATTTCCATCGTCGGGGCCGTGGGATGCTGGGAAGGGTCTGCTGGAGCCGGGTTTGACCCCATTTCCTTCTCCAGCCACCCCAGACAGAGCCTGATGAGATAGATCAGGTGCAGTGGGCTGGATCCTCTCCCTTCCTTCGTTTTACAGGACAGCTGCTATAAAAGTGCTTCCACAGCAGCTCTCTTTGTGCTTACTGGGAAAAGCAGATCCCAAAAGTGTCCTTAGCCCGGAGCCAGCCTCTGCTCTGTGGGGCCCAGCAATAGGGTGAGAGGCAATGGGCAGAAATGGATGCACAGGAAGTTCCACCACAACAAGACAAAAAACATCTTTACTGTGGGGGTGACTGGCACAGATTGCCCAGAGAGGATGTGGGGTGTCCCTCACTGGGGGTGCTCCAGACCCCTCTGGACACAGTCCTGTGCCGCGTGCTCTGCGATGGCCCTACTGGAGCGGGGAGGTGGCACCAGTGACCCACTGTGGGCCCTTCCGGCCTGACCCATCCTGGCATTCTGGGATGCTGTGGAAGCTCATCTCACTCATCTGGGAGAACTGGTGCAGCTGGGAGGGCTCCACTCTGGAGACCCCAGCCATGGCCATCCATGTCTGTGACATCCTGAGGGTGATGCCTTTGGCCAAGTGGTTCAGGCCTAACTCCGGTTTCTGCCACTTGGCCGCACCAGCCGTGTTTTGGGTGGTCTCTCTTTGCTGGGATCACTCGGGGTGGGCTTTCCTCGGCTGCCCCATCCCAGCCCTGTGGGTGTGGCTGTGGGGTGACCACCTGTGGGCTGTGGGTGGTCCCCTGTCCCTGCCGTTGGCACAACGAGCCCAGGTGAGCGCTGGGCTCCCTGCCAGGGGGGCTGGAGCCAAACCTCAGTTTTTTACCTCCACATTGCCTCTGCTTTAGCCTTTGCTTGGGTCAAACAGTGCTGTATTTTGTGTTTTAGTGCCTGTCCTCTCAGTTTTTGGGCACTGCAAGGGCTCTGCTGTGGAGCTGAGGTTCAGCTGAAGCCAGCACCAAGCGTTTGCTGGTTGCTTTAATCTCTTTAATCTTCCTTTGGCTCACAGCTGCTTTTTGGGAGTGCTCATGTTGGAGCTCAGGCTTTCCTGGAGGGCTTTGGCTGCACGCTGATGTCTGTCTTTCTATAGAAAGAACATATCCAGAGGCACCTTTCCTTCCTCTTCCCACAGAAAATGCCGACTGCACGGCTCTTCTGGCTGCTGCTGCCACACAGAAGTGACATATGTTTTTAGATATTTTAATAGGAAGTAATATTTGTGTACAGTAATGCCTAGCAGCACCTTAAATATAATCATATGTAATTCATACAGGAGGCGTGATTTGAGCCCAAGATATCTTCTTTTTTAAAAAAAAAAACAAACCAAAATGCTCTTAGTTTAACTTCAGAATAGACATTGAATTTCTCTATGGCATTCTGGGTATTTTCTCGCTAAAGAAGTGTCTGTAATTTCTGATCTGTAATTAGAACCCAATTTAATAATTACATGTCCTGCAAGGAAATGTTTCTTGAGCAGGGCTTTGTTCTTCTGCAGCTGCTGGAAGCACGAAGATGGGGATTATAAGAAATAGTTCAGATGAAAATGAACTGGTGAGGCCAAAGTACCTTCAGAAGTGATCAGAGCTGCTGAAAGATGAGTGGAGTTGGTCAAATCCACTTTTTATCATATATAGTGTGGCGATGTACATCTCATAAGCATGCATGGCATAAATCACTCTGGATGCAGAAAGATTAATTTTTGTGAGTGCTAATGACAAATTTTTAGATGAAATTTAGCAGATCAAAGACACTGTTTGCATGGCTTGTCTTTCCTCTAGGAAATTCCATCTCAAAAAAAGCTAAACTAAAAATTCCACAAGGGTTTTTCTAGGGTTTCCTTCCACGAAAACCTTTATCAAGCACATTATTAACTTAAGGCTAATTCAGAATCATTTTAGCCTTAAACATGAATAATTTCAGACTGACCTGGTGACAGGTTCAAATTCTTTCCTAAACTACGAAGCTTAGCTAAAAGATCACATACTCATTTCATTAACTTCTTCTTCCAGGCAATATTGTACCTTGGAAATGACTTAATTACTTGAAATTCATGGCAAAGGTATTTTGGAAAGCTGCCTGGACCAGGAGATGTGTGTAATACAGATCTGTATGTCTCGCTTGTGCTAGATGAATTGATCATATAAAAAGGTTTATTTCTTGTGAAGATCTTCAGAGAATGCTGAGAAGTTTAAAATGTATGGAAATGACCAATTTCCATAATTGTTGGAGACATTTACAGAGCTGATTCTGGGTCTCCCTATGAGCTTTGCTCCCCTGCTGTGTTGTAGTGCTGATAAAGGGCAACAGCTTTGGGCTCAGGTGATTGGGAAAGGACAAATAATTTCCATTAGGAAATTCAGCTGATTTAATTTTTTAGCTTAATTATAGAGTTATTAAGGCTGGAAAAGCCTTCCAGGGCCATCAAGTCCAAGCTGTGCCTGATCCCCACCTTATCCCCAGCCCAGAGCTCTGAGTGCCACCTCCAGGCCTTTCTTGGACACTTCCAGGGATGGGGACTCCAAACCTCCCTGGGCAGCCCCTGGCAAGGCCTGAGTGCCCTTTCCATGGAGAAATTCCTGCTGGTGTCCAACCTGAGCCTCCCCTGGGGCAGTTGGAGGCTCTGTCCCCTTGTGCTGTCAGATGGTCACTGATTTCCTCCACACGACATTCCTCAGCGTCATTCATCATCTGACTGGTGACAGAATGTGTGGTCACAGCTGGCCCGGGCAGGTGGCAGAGCTCCAGGCAGCTGTTTGCAGCTGCAGAGCACAGCTGGATACATCCCCACATGTGCCTGGGTAAGAAAGCAGTTGAACAGAGGATTTCCAGGTACACAGAGAAGTGCTGGAAACTCTCTTGAAGGACTTGTGCTTGAATGTGATCTGAAACATTAATGCGACCTCCTTTTCAGGCCAGGGGACTTTCTCTAGCACAGCCATATGTTGGAGTCCCCGGGGACACCGGGAAGCTCAGGCTGGGTCTGGATGAACATGACAATGTTGAGGTGTTTGACCTCCAGCACTAAGACAAGTCCAGGTTCTGGCAGTTTCCTCCTCTGTCCTTTCTTCCTCAGCTTTTCCACAGGGAGATGTGAACAAGGACATTTGGGTTTGTTTCTTTGCCTCCTGCCGTGGGCTGAGGAGTCAAACCCCACAGATTTTTTTTTAGACTTCTGCTGTACGTATTCCTGCTCTTCAAAAGGTTAAACTGAGCTCCCTTTAAATGAAAAGCAACAGCCCAAGCTGATAAACCCAAGAGGATGTTCCTGTGTGCTCCATCATTAAAGGTGGATGTGCTCAGTCTGAGGCTCCCTGGAATGGGAATGTGTTATTGGGCCTCTCCTTGGACTTCCAGGGACTGTGGGCTCATGGCACATCACCAGTCCAGGTCTTCCTGCCGACATTCCTTCAATTGCAGACGCAGACCCACAACTCCAGCCTTTTTTGGGTTTTTTCTGGTGTTTTCCGTGGCAAAGGACTGAGTGAGCCTGGTGTTCTCTCCATCAGTGTAGACAATCACCCGCAGCACTCGGGATCTCGGCAAAAAGGGGAGGCTGGTGTGACTTTACTGGGGGTGTCTGTGGTGTCTTCTGCAGGTCTGGCCTTGGAGAACCCACAGTAACATTTGAGGTTGCTCATGGTATGGATTTAACCCCACCCAGCCCTTCCTTGTCCAAATAAATTGACTGTGAAGTGCTTTAGATGTAGTTGGTCACCTCCAGTGTGGTTTTTTAACAGATTTGGTTTAGTTGGAGCCACCTTGGGAAAATCCCAGCCTTTTCCCAACCCCAAAACAGAGTTGCAGGTGAGTTGTGAGGACAAGATTTGTCACATCAGGCACCTGCAATGCCAGCACAGGCGACGTTTTCATGGCACTGCAGGAAAATCCTGAGGGATTCGGAGGAGGAATCTCCTCCTCCCTGCTGACAGCCAAATTGCAGAGTGCCGTGGCTAATTGCACATTCCAAGTGTCTCCAACATTGCAGTTCCATGTGAAAAATTGTCGTCCTTGCCCTGGGAACATGACAAAGCCGTGCTCTGCAGCCGAGGTATTTTATCCCTCTCACTGAACGAAAAGAGTTGCTTGTCCCCAAAAAGATGATGAATATGGAAATACGGAATGCTACAACGGAGTGTTTTGGTCCTGTGGGAAGATTGATGGATTTGGGCAATGCTGGGGTTTTTTCTCTCCCCCTACAACCAAGTTCTATTCAAAATCCTCCCGTTCAGCACCTCCTGAAAATTAATTGAGCTGCTTTCTGCGCCTTGGACTTATTTGCATATTTTAGCCTCCCCTTTCTAAAACAATTTAAAAGCCCAGTCACTCTGGGAATCACAACATCCAGAGGCTGGGAAACCACCAGGTAAATGCTCCGGTGCTATTTCCATGGAAATATTTCATTTTATTGTAATTGAGCAAGAATTAGGATAATTTTTAATAGTGACACATGGCAATTACCACTGAAAATGTTTCTGAGAGACTTCCGAGTTGTTTATACCATTGCTGGAAGTGTTATAAAAACAATTTGAAATTCCTCGGGAACTGGACTGTTTGTTTCCATCCAGGGGATAATTTCCTGCAGCGGAAGTGAACTATTAAATTAATCATGCCATATTTAAAGGGCAGCATTTGCATTGGTCTGACCAATGAATCATAACCAACAATTTCCTTTTTATAGCTGAAAGGAGAGGAGAACACACAAAATCTTAGGAAATGATCCATAAACAGCTCTCTCCTACAAATGACAGCTGTAGGGTGGAAATTTTCACTTAGGAGGACGAAAAACAAATCCCAACTTGGTGAAGGCCCCTGGAAAAGTCTTGGCCCTTGTTCCCTTTTGTGAGTAACTGCAGCTTTTTAGGGATGGGAAGTGAATGGTGTGGTGTCCCAAACTGTGGCTTGGGACTTAGTGGGTTTTTCATGGAATTTCGGTTGTTTTTAATGAATTCAGCAGGTGGTGTCTTTTAGGGAAATCTGGTTATTTTAGCACTGAAATGAATATATTTGTGGAATTCTTTCCCAAGCAGTCACGTGAGAATGGATACGAACAATAACCACATCAATTTTCACTGAAGGATTCTTAGTCCAGTGGGCTCGGACCATGAACTCCTTAAATTCTGCCATAAATTCTGAGGCTGCCACGAATTATTCCCACTATTTTCATGAGCTGGTGTTGGCAGCAGCATGAGAGATGTTCTGGTTTTCCCAGAACTCACTCCTGGCCTCGAGTGAAGCACTTAAAGTGTCCATGGCTCACCTGGAAAAGGGACAGCAGCGCTTTTCTCTGAGGGAGAACTGGTACCAGCCCTCCTGAATTAATGTCTGAGAGATGCCTGAAGTTCCCAAAATAAAAGATGCCTTCAACAATTCAGCATTGCCAGGGAAAATCATAATTCCTTGCAGCTGACGCAAAAGGGGTTTGAGGCACTGCAGTCGCCTTCTGTCAAATGCAGACAATCCCCAAGTTTCCTAAAAAATTGAAGGGATAATTGATTATAATTTTTTTTTTTTGAGTTAGTGCTGGAATCAAAGGAGGCTGACAGCCTGAATTCGTTATATTAGAGACAGAGTACAGCTCTGAAGTCACTCAGTGTCACCTGTGGGAGCCTGGGAGGACTGACGGCTTTTAGTGACAAATCTTTGCATGTTCCTGGTCACAGAAATGCTGCTTTTGGTGAGCACGGCTGCCCAAACTTTCTCTCCAAGGGCATCCTCTGAGACTCACTCGTCCCCTCTGAAGGTGACGGTGGCCCTGGTGAAGATCTCCAAGTGTTCCAAGGGGGTTTGGATGCAGCAGCAGGCAGGGAATTCCCACTGGGATGGAAGGGATGGTGCAGGGATGATGCCAAAGGTGCCAAGGAGAGGCTTTGCTGCACAGAGCCATCCATCCTCCTGCTCCTGCTTGATTCCTTTGGCAGGAAACAGGACTGGGTGGGGGTCAGATAAATCAGATCTCGGCTGTCTCCTGGCTGGCTGCTTCCATAGGGATGTGGCATTGGAGAAGCTCCTCCCTCTGCTCTCTCCAAAGGTGTCCAAGCATTTCGTGGCTTCCCAAATCACTGATGTGCAGTTTTGTACCAGCTCCTAAACAACATTTAGAATCCAGATTTCAGTATTCTGCTTTTTGGTAGTTTCTAGTTTATTTTGGGGTGGTTTTTGTGTTTGTTTTGTTCCATGCACCTCCTGGGAAAGGTGAAGAGCGATTATGGCACAACCAGATTGATGCTGATGGCACTGAAAAGCAGCTCCCTCTCAACTTTCCTGCGTAAAAAAATAATCTAAAAAATCAGAGTAAGATTTTCTGTGACCAATATCCAGTATCAGTTACAGAAGTGAGCTGTTAAAAGCAGAATACAGGGAGAATAATAAAGTCCTCTTTTTGCTAAGTGAAGGGAAAACAGATAAATAGAATTATAGAGTGGTTTGGGTTGGGAAAGACCTTCAAGACCATCTTGTTCCAAACCCCTGGACACCTTCCCCTATCCCAAGGTGATCCAAGCCCCATCCAGCCTGGCCTTGGGCACTGCCAGGGATCCAGGGGCAGCCACAGCTTCTCTGGGCACCCTGTGCCAGGGCCTCCCCACCCTCACAGCCAGGAATTCCTTCCCACTATCCCATCCATCCCTGCCCTCTGGCAGTGGGAAGCCATTCCCTGTGTCCTGTCACTCCATCCCTTGTCCCCAGTCCCTCTCCAGCTCTCTTGGAGCTGCTTTAGGCACTGAAAAGGACTCTGAGGTCTCCTTGGAGCCTTTTCTCCTCCAGGCTGATCAATCCCAACCCTCCATAGGTGAGGTGCTGCCAACCATTGCTCATTCCCAACACCAAGGTCTGTTCCCACCACTGGCACTGTCAGATGTTCATCCCAATATTCTTATCCAGCTACAGGATTTTTTTATCATCCTTTGGAAAGGTAGGGAGCTGGAAAGGAGGAGTATTGCACCTCACCACGGAAAACCAGGGGAGACCAAGAGATAAGGCCTAAAAAGCACCAAACAGCACTTCCAGGAGTGCTGCTTTCAATTTCAGTTCAGCTGAGAGAGCTTTTCCCAGACCCAGGGCAAATCAGGGATGCTCTCCCAGGCAGGAAGTGCCTGGCTTGGAAAGCTGAGACTCCTCACTGGAAATTCCTGCGTGGTGTTAACCGAGCGCACAAACTCTCCTTGTCTCTGCTAGTAAAACATAAAACCCACCCCAGATTGTGTTAAATCCCTGCCTTGGGATAAGAGCAGCCACCTGATCCCAGCAACCCTTGCTCAGGATCATCCGTGCCCAGAGAGCGTTTGAGGAGCAAAATTATACTATTGGTAAACGTAGAAATTAAAAAAAATTAGAATATAGAGGACAGGACTGCATTTTTCCCCCCAGACTTATATTTTTGAATTGTTTTGCCTTTGTTCTCCTTACCTTTCCTTCCAACTTCCTGAAATCCTTTTGGCTTTTTAATTATGCTCCAAATCCTCCCAGCTGCATCAGCAAAAAGTGGCCTTTGGTGTTTGCCTCTTGTGGAGCTGGGGAGAAGCCAGATTCTGTCACTTGTGGAAGTAACACTTCTGGCAGAGCTTAAGACAGAATCCTGAAATATTGAATAATTGACATTCTTAGTTGCAAGTGGAGATTTTTCATCGATATGAGGTGGCTGCTCTGTTTGATGATTGTGGAGTGTCTGAACAGAGAACAAATCCATGTCTGGGGCTCTGCTGGTGCAGATGGAAGGTGGGATGCACACCTAGAAGGCAGGGATTTCATTCAGCAAAGTGGAAAGGGCCAGGAAAATGTGGTTGAAATTGAAAATTAGAGCATTATTTAAATATTTTAATAGATAAAAAATTGGTTTAGCAGATAAAAACACTGTGGGAAGCAATGCAAGGAGACAGTGAGAGCTGGAAGACGAGCACAGGGAGGGGTTGAAAGGAATGAAACAGAACTGGTGGTGGGTGAATATTTGTAACAGAAATGGTTTAAATTTGGATGAATTACATTAATTTTGGATAAAATACATCTCAGCCTCAATGTTTAAACAAACATTGTTCATATAAAAATCTGAATGACATTTAACTGGAAACGCTGATAAATTTGTTTGGTCCAACCCCATTTCTCTACAAAGAACTAATTTGGATTCTCAATCCATATTTCTTGCTGTATAATTTCATATATCGTAGGGAAAGCCATGTTTATTGCAGATGATTTCCAGGTATTTGGATTCTTTTAGTTTAAAAATGTATTTTAGTATTTCAGGTGTTGATCAAACACACCTCACTCCTGAGCAGAAAAGTAGAATTTGACAAGGAATTTTCAAGGGGTTTTTGCCTCGTTAGAGAATGCATGGAGCTGTTTAAACTGGGAGTCAATTAGGTGAGCTGAATAATTAATAAAGTCAGTTTTTCCTGGCCAACTTGCTTAAGAAAGTGCCTGCAAAACTTTGCCTTTGAGGGTTGACTTTGTCTTTCAGAGAGAAGTTGATTATTGAGCCCTTTTCAAGCTGCTGTCAGTGCCTTTGACACAAACGGGGCTGGATTGATCCAGCCTGGCCTGGGTGCCCAGGGCTGATCTACATTCACCTGAAACCCCGCTGAACAAACAGAATATCCACGCTGTGACACCAGATTCCCAAGGAAAAGCTGGAATCGCCTCTGGATTTTGGCAGCCCTGGAAAAAGGCACCACAGCGAGCAGAAAGCGGCTGGGTGTGAGCTGGGGGGACTCAATCACTGCTGCTTGTTCTGAAAATGTTGGGACAACTTTTGTGCAAAGCCTCCCCCTCCCAAACACCTCAAATCGTTCTTTTTTTTCCAGTATGATTCTTAATTTATATCTTTTTAACATTCCCCCAGTGTATGCCAAAGGGCTGGAGGTCCAAAACTGTTGGACTTCATTCCTCACCTTGCAGAGCAGATTCTCCCTCTGAGCATCCCTCCAAACCTCCCTCCCGGCACCCCTAAAACCCCCCAGGCTGAGGATGACAGGACACCGAGTATCCTGGAGTGGCTTGATGTGATTGAAAAGCAAACATCAGCTTAAATAGCAGCTCTGAGCAATAAATTGATTTCCAAAGAGACAAAATAGATCCTTTTTATACAATCTCGGGCTCCTTGTCTCTGCAGCACAGTTTGGTATTTAAAGCCATTTTTCAATAATTGAGAACCAGCTTGAGGGGATTCACTCTGATGTGCACAGGAGACAGGAGGTTTCACACAACCCAGCTGGCTTGGGCTCATTCCTGGGCTCCAGATCCTGCCCCAGCTGGGGAGGAAATCCTTCACAATCCTTTCTGATCGACAAAAACGATGAGTCAAAGTCCTGGCAGAGCAGCTAAGGGAGAATAATGGCTCAGGCTGGGAGACAAGGCTGGGAAAGGAACACAGGGACAGCGTGGAGTCTCTTCGAGGAGCATAAACCAAAAATATTTAGTTCACCCCACACTCCTGAAGGCTTAAAATGCTTTGGTAGGGAAATAGGAGCAGATTTGATTGAAAGCCTGAAAGGTGGAAAGAGGCAAAAGACAAATTAGGAAGTCAGAGAATGATTTTGGTTGGAAAAACCCTTCAAGATCATCCAACCTGTGACTGATGCCCACCTTGTCACCCTGCCCAGTCCAGTTGTTCCTTGGACACCTCCCGGAATGGGGACTCCAAACCTCCCTGGGCAGCCCTTGAAGGGGGAAAAGCCAATTAAAACAACTTAGAAAACAACAAAACCCCTTAAATTGTGAGCAGATGGCAGTAATTCCTTGTGTCCTGTGTTTTCTGCAGGGAGCCTTCCTCACCTGAGACCTCCTCATGGTGTCCTCACTTCTCCAACCACCTGTCCTCTCCAAAGCTGCTGCAGATGAGCAGTGGCCCCTAATTTCAGCTCTTTTTTCTTATGCAGCAAAGTGGAAAGGTAGAGACAAGGCTGGGGAAGCTCTAAATTGATCTGTAAATACGGACAGGCCCATTTACAGAGGAGAACTCCCCTCCCAAACCCCATGTGTTAATTCCCCGCTCCTGCTTTTCCTCTGTAACTCGCAAACTGCCTTTCCTGACATTTCTCTTTGGGAAAGCTTTGAAACATGCAGAGAAAAGCCTCTCTTCCCTATTTGCTCCCACATCAAGGCAGTTCGGAGGAGACAGAAGGGGATTCAATTTAGCCAACTCAGCTCGTGCAGCAGATGTCAAAGCACGGAGCTTGTTTGTCATCAGGCTTCGCGGGGGAAAGTTTGCTCTCAAAAATCGCTGAAGAAAACAACCTTGCTTGTATAACAAGCCTCGTTGGCTGCTGGATTTTCAAGCAGATGCCTCCTTTCCTCAGATCAAATAGTTGAAATATCATCCCTCGCCAGGTAAAGGGGAAAAAACTTCACTGTCTGCATTTTTTTTCAAATCCAGCTGAAAAGCGCTTCAGGTTCTGTATGGGCTCTTTTTTTCTGCCTTTTCAGATCGCTGCCTGTGCTGTTCTGGCACTCCCAGGATCAATGATAACAAGCACGTCTAGATAAGACATCCAAATTTCCTTTTGCTGGGAGTTATGACTTGGTAGAGCTGCAGTGCTCCCGGGACGTTCGCTGGTATATATTTATTTATGGAGCATTTTTATTTATTTATTTGTCCTAATGAAGAAATGGAGGGCATTTATTTAAAAAAAAAGGAGCTTTCAGGGAGGATTTCTGAAAAATAACCCAGATTTGTGCCTTTTGCAGTGATTGTGGGTTGTGGGCTGCTGTATTTACACAGTTGATTCATGACCTTTCACGGGGTTGGACTCGATGATCTCCGAGGTCTTTTCCAACCTAAATAACTCTGTGATTTTGTGATCCGTGGGGTTCTTTGCTAAATAAAGGAACTCCAGCTCTTAAATCTCATCCTGCATTTCCTGTGCTGTAATTACCTGTGACCTGGACTGATTCAGTGTCACTTAAGAGAGAAAAGGTGCTTTTATAAATGAATCATTTTCCTCCTGAGAGTCCCAAAGCACTGGTTTCACATCCTGTTATTAACACAGGGTCGTGCTGTCCAAAGGAACTTTCAGCCCCCCTGAATTCTGTGTGTTGTTTTTATAAAGATCATGCAGTGTGGTGATTTCAGCTAATATTGCTCGCAGAGGGTCACTCCAGTGAATTACTGGGGAATAATTTCCTTTTAAACTGAGGTGAAACACAACCCAAAGAGAATTCATTTGTCTCATTAAAGCCCACTGGAAGGTGTTATCTGCACAGGGTTTTTTGGAATAGGAGTTGTTATTCTACCTGGTTGTGCTCTCCAAGCCCTGACTCAGGAACTGGGCTGAACTCTGGATTTGGGAAGAGGCAGGCAGGTAAAATAAGTGAAGCTAAAGCCAAAGGAACACCTCTGATCCCAAGGAGTGTGCACATGAAGGTCCCAAGAAAATCCAGCTTTCAAGGAACGAATTATTAGCACGGATGGAGTTTGTTTTTGCTAAAAGCCAAACCAGTTCTCTACATTTTCACTCTCAAATAATTAAATTTTTCTAATATTAAAATTCAACAAACCAAATCCTCCAGTGTGACCCATAAAATTTAAGATAACCAAGAGCGTAGAGACAGATGAGGATTTATTGGGCTGCTGGTTTGGACAAGCAGAGCAGCAGCCGGGAGGTCCAGATCCCACCTGAGCTCCAGGACATCTGGAGGAACCCATCCAGCTCTGGCTCGTAGGAGAAGCATCCCAAGTGTGGAAAAATTAGCATCCAAGAAAATTAATTGCTGGCTGTGGCACTACTGAGCTTCCCCTGAGAGGTCCAGCAGTTCTGCAGCTCCGAGCTGTGGGAATTGAGTGAAAAGCACTGGGAGAATTTTCTCTGCTGGGGAAACGTCCTCATGAACCCAACAAACACCAGGAGCTTCTGGAAATCTGCCTCCCTGGGCCTGTCTCACTTGAATGCAGTTGGAAGGTAAGCACAAACTTCAAAATGTCCAAATAATCCTGAAAGCTTCTTGCTGCAGAGTCCCCAAAGTCTTGATATAACGAAATTTATATTGGATGTCAAAGCCCGGGAACTGATTTGTAGTCGCATTAAATCCAGGGCAGGCCTGGAACAAAAATCCAAGGAGCAGACGCTTTCTGCAGCTTGTAATTGCAAAGATTTTCTTCTCCTGTCCTTTTGCGAGGGACATCTTTCAGCACACCAGGATGCTCAGAGAAGTTGGATAATCATATTTTTAAATGCTTTTAGCATCTAACATTGTAGTCAACAATTACTGAGGGGCTTCATCGTGGCCAAGCGCCACAAACCGGTAGCACAAACAAAAATTTCCTGAATTCCTCTACAAATACATTGTCCTGAAAAAAAGCAGGCTGAAACCCAAGGCCATTTGTACATGAGAAGGTTCCCTACCAGAGCTGCTAGATCACCATTAATTTATTTGACAGCTTTTAGGCTGAGTTCAGATATTAGAGCTGTCATTGTAAAATGCTTCCATTTTTCCTTCAACGCTGCTTTGAGATGCTGCTGCTTTGAAGCTGTGTCAAAGTAGCTCTGAATCAGGAGAAACTTTCCATATTTTTTTTTTTGTAAGTTGAAAGTCTGAACAGCCTCAATATGCTGTGTAAAATTGTTCTGAGGATCGAACCTCCTCCTATGGTACCCTGGAGCATTCAGTCACTTTCAATAAATCTCTTTTAATAATTTCTCACTTGTCCTTATTATTACTAACAGCCAGAGCATCTCAAGGCAATGTCAGAGTAAAGGCTTTGGCTGGATGCAGGAGGAAGGCTTATTTGAAAGTTAACATGAAGGAAAAGTAATCCAAATGTGAACTTTTTGGGGGAAAGTGGCTGGTTTTTTGCATGAATTTACAGATGGTGTCGATTCTGTCAAAAAAAGTGGCAGTTTCTTTGATTTAAGAAGTTGTGTTACAGGATAAGGATGGTGAGAATGGAGTTTGGGAGGTCTGTTTTTCTCGTTTTCGAAGCCTTGCTTTGATTAGTTTTCTTTCATTATCTTTGGAAGAGCTGCGTTCAGCATCTGCTGGGAATATCTGCCATTAAATAATTCCTGAGATATGGATTTGGGCTACTCGACTGTCTCCCTGTCCTTTAACAAAAATACTCAACCACAGCTTTCCATTAAAAGCATCCTGTGAGTTTGGGGAAGACTTTTCATCCACTTTATCTTGAGTTACCTGCCACCCCCTTTATTGACCCCCACAACGTGGATGGAGAATTCAAACTGGACAATGCTCCCTTGTCCGCAGCTGGATGCCAGGCTGATTTCCAATGGATTTATCCAGGGGGTGCTAAAAAGCTAATTCCACGTAATTATCTGAATAAATAAATGTAATTCCCCATGTGGGGTGAGCTGGATGGAGCTTGGCCAACAAATCTTTCAGCACCTCTTGTGGGGCTGACTCTGCCGCGCAGACCACAAGGATATTCCCAATGTTTCTCCTCCCAGCAACCTCATTCCTGCGGTTCTGTGATCCAAACTGCATTCTCTGCCCTGAAATTGATTTCCTCTTGAGGTATTTGTTTACAAAAGTGGCGGCTGAAGAGACCCCCCCCGAAGGCACTGCCTCACCCTTGAGCCAAAGTGAAAAGATTTAGTCTCAGGACTACCCCACTCCTGAATGTGCACTTCTTTCCCTGAAAATGTTCCAAATTCCCATTGAAGCCGTATCCTGCAGGAGGTGATGCTCCTTGTAGCACAGTAGTCGATAAGGAAGGACGAAATCAGGAAGAAACTGTTCATTTTTTGTGGTTTTGTGCTTTTTTGTTGTTGTTGTTGTAGGACTGCCAGGAAGAGTTTTCAAACAAGGTTCGGGGAGAGCGAGCGAAGCCAATTCTCTCTTTATGGTTGCTTTTTTCCCTCATAAACCAACCCTCGGCTTTGCTACCAGTCTATCATGGAGGAGATTTAATCTCTATAAAACTCTTGACAACTGCAGTGATAATTTCAGCCTCTCGGTTTATGAGATTATAAAAGGCACTTTTCCCTCGCCAGCGTGAGGAGCTGGCTTTAGCCAGGCTGCAGTCGATGATTCAGACCGTTCATTTTGTGCCCGAGAGAGATCCTGAAGCCTGGCAGTGCCTTGTGACCAAGTTATGTGGTGTGGTTTGGAAAAAAGAAACAATTTTATAGGAATCATTGGTCCTGTAACACAATTAAACGGATCTTTTCAAAGTGTAGCTTTCAAAATACACCCATCTAACAGTGCTGGTGCTTACAGGCTGACAGGAGCGCGGGCAGAGTAATCACTAGGCTGCATTTAATTTAAAATAATAGAGTTTATAGGATATTGGGATAGAAAACAGCAGTTCCTTATCTACAATTAACCTTTTAATGGAGCACAATGGAATTTGGGGGTCGGCCTCTTCTCCCAGAAGATTGAACAATGGGAAATGGCCTCAAGGGCAGGTTCAGGTTGGATTTTGGGAAAAATTTCTTCTCTGAATGTGTGATTAAGCATTGGAAGGGGCTGTGGTGGAATCACCCTGGAAGGGTTCAACAATGAGCAGATGTGGCACTTGGTGATGTGGATTGATTGATAAGGTGGTATTTGGCCAAATCTGGCCTTGATCTCAGAGATCTTTCCCAACCTTAACGATTCCATGAATTCACAGAGCCTGTGAGCTTTGTGGCTGTTCTTTGCAGCCAGAAGTGTTGGTGCCAAGCAGGGGAGACCTCACCGTGCCCGGGCCGTGCCATGAGGGCTCCTGTGCCCACGGGTGCGGGATCGGCTCTGCTGCCCCCCGTCCTCACCCTCAGCAGCTGTGCCAACATTCCCAGCAGACATTCCTGGGAGCAAGAGAGGAGCAGCAGTGATTGGGGAGGTAATGGAGCAGAATCTGTTTGTCACTGCTCCTGTCAGGCCTTGGCGCTACCGAGGGGAAAAGAGCTGGGAAACAGCAGAACCTGACTTTTGAGCCACAGGGTTTGGGGTTTGCTTCCCCTCCTCTGGTTCAGGGTGAGGCTCTTGGATCTTCCAGGTTTTGTGATTCAGTGATCTGAGAAGTAAAAGCAGGAATCCCATCCTGAGCCCTCAGGAGGGAGGGCACCAATGCCCAGCCCTTTTCTGTGCCCACGCGTGAAACCCGGAGGAAAGAAGTGGCCTTTCCTGGTCCGTCAAATTTGGCTGAATCTGCTGGACGACACCAAAGGGAAGAGGAGAGTGCTGGGAGGAGACAGGAATATCTGTGTGGCTGCCTGCATCTCAATTTCTCAGCAACCAGGGTAAAAAGACATCAGTTCTTCCCTCAGGGCGTTGATTTCTTGAGGGGAAGGTGAAGCCTGAGGTTTGGATCCCTTCCTGAGCGATCGGACTCCGGCCCGTAACGAGAACAGACAGGAGAGGCTGGGAAGGCTCCCAGAAGGTCCAGAGGTAGAACTGTAGTCCTGGCAACGCTGCAGATGCTCCAGAAACATGACAATAGAAGCAGATAAATCTTTTAATTAAATATTTCACATATCAGTCGTAATTACTTCCAATTAGCGCTAATGAAGTAAGGATGGTGCAAACAAGCAATATAATCTGGTGATAAGCATTTTTTAATTAATATGAATGGCATGGATAGCACTAATTGATTCAGTTTGGGTTTGATTTTTTTTTAAAAACACTTTGGTGTTGGAAGAGTCTCTTTTTTTTTTGAGCTCCTTTTCCTCTCCCTCTCTCTTTCCTCTCCTCCCCTGCAGCATTTTTTGCTACTTGGAATTAAAATATTTGGAGTATCCCAAGCTCAGTTTTATCCAGGAACGATTATTGTCTCAAATTTATATTTTATATATTTTATGTGGTGATGAAATTAAATCCTTGCCTCATCTCCATCGCTGCAGTTCCCGTTATTAACAGAACCACTGAAAATTGGGTGTTTGTGAGGCGTTTTGCAAAAGCAAATGCACCGTGCAGGAAAGAGATAAGTTCAAATGCCAAACCCATCAAACCAAATTTGAAATCATCTTGTACTCTCAGATATTGACATTCTTTATCAATATTTAAGATCCTTTCTAGAAATCCCAGGCACAGATTATTTTGTGGCTTATTCCGATGAGAAATCCAATATATAATTGTCTACAAAGGGTGGCTCTGCCAGCATGAATAAAGCCTTCAAAATGATCATGAATCACACCCAGAAGATTTATGGGCATGGTTTTCCCTGTTTTCTCTGGCTTAGGGTCTCTGAGACCCCCATATCCTATCTTGGCTTTCTCTTCCAACTGCTGATCTTGTGCCAATCCAACTCTTCTGTAAAGATTTGTAGGGAAAAAAAATGTAAATGAAATATAAGATTTTACAGGCCTATTTTTTTCCTGAAAATTTACACAGGAATTCCATGCAGGGAACTCACCCGCCTTTCGCAGAGCAATGCAGTAGCTGGGAATTTTTTTGGGAACAAATAACCACGTCTAGGATTAATCCATAAAGTTTTAGGGGTGCAAGCACAAACTGGAAACCCACTCCTGGTAATCACAGTCCTCTCCCTGCTTCTGGCAGTTTATTTTACAATTTGAGGGTCAGTCTCTTCCGTTGATTTAATTCAATCCTCTGCAGTAGCTGTGGGATTTTAATGAGTCCTGGAGACCCAGGAAGAGCTGCCAGTGTTGGTGTCTTCATTCCCTTCCTTATCAGTGCAAAGGAGGGTGTGAACTGCTGCATTAAAGAGAAACATTGATTAAAAAGTCTGTATTTTCTTTGGTGCAGCCTCATTTAGTCTTTTAAAAACCATCAGAGAGGATAATGCCATCAGGCCTGGGATCCAGGGCTGACAGACACCCTTAATTCCCTTTGCTTCCTCTGGAATTTGGGACCATTAAACACATTTTAATATCAGCCCTTGGACAGGAGCTCATAACTCTTTCCATTCCTAAAATTACGTGTTTTTAAGACACGTTAGGAGACAGTGCTTGAAGAGAGGGAAAATAAATGAAGGCATAAAAATGAATAACAATTATTTTCTCTGCCCGTTTGAGGTGAGCAGCGAGCAGTCATTGTCCTCGTAAATCATCAAGTGTCCAATTTTGGGAGCAACAACTCAAGGAATTTCAGCCAGCAAAATGAGCTAGGAGAGAGCAGCAGTTTTATGAAACACTTCCAAGACAGATTGGGTGGTTAGCTGGCAAATTGGGGAGTCTATAAATAAAATATGGAAGGAGCAGCAGACTACGAGCTCCTTGTTTTACACCCAGCTTGTCCCCATCAGTAAATCTGTTTTAAAAGCTGCTGGGTGGTTGATAAGAATTGTCTTTTCTCTTTGAAATGATATCGTGTCATCCCAGCAGCGAGCCTCCTTGTGCTGGCCACGTTATTGGGTGATTTGTTATAATAAATGTATTTCCTGCTCGCTTTATGCTTGTAAGGACACATTTTCCTCTTGGTGGAGGTAATTAGACCTGAAATTCTCTCTCTGAGTGACAACTTCTCCACAGCTCAGGAAATGCTGAGGTACCAATAAGGATGGATTTCATCTTGGCATTAAAAATGGCTGAAAAGTACTTTATTTTGCAGGAGGCCCACAGATCCCATCTACCTATACGGAACTGGGCTGGAGATGAGGCTGAAAATGACTTGAAATTTGATTTATGGATTTATATTTTTTAAATACTATAAAACTTTTTGTTGTTTTTCCCTCGTGGGTTTGATTAAGATTTGCTGAGAAACTTAAGGAGGGAATTCAGCCCTTCTGTTTTCTCTCTGGAAGGGTTAAACAGCATCCTTGTCTCTCTTCATGAAAACCAAATTTTACATGCCATTAAAGCTGAGTTTGTTTGTTGCTGGTCTTTAATACAGGCAGGAAGAAAGCTGCAAAAACCAGCCAAAAAATGAATTAGCAACAGAAATCTGTTTGAAAAAACAGATTTAGGATGTGTTTTAAAAACAGAAAACAGGTTTAGGCAGAACAGGAGATCTAGACAACCCGCCCAGTAAGAATCACATTTGCAGAAGTCACTTGGTGCTGAGAGAATGAAGACTTTGAGCTACAAAACAACCCAGCTTACTGGGGAGAACACAAAGCTGTACAATTAAGGATCAATCCAAACTGGGACAAGGTTTTCCAAAGCCTTCCCTACTTCACTGAGCTGCTGGAGCCTGTTTCAGGAGATAAATCCTGCAGATTTTCCTCACAACAGTGGCTAACCCAGGCCTGAACCTGAAACAATTACCAGCAGAAATAGAATTTATGGCTGTTAATTCCATGCTGTTAACTGTTGAGGTGGTTCCGTGATCCAAGCCCGGGTGAGCAGTGCCAGGAATTGGATTTCCATTTGTGGTTTGTGCCATAGCTCAGCCCTCCCAATGAGGGACGGAGATAAGGAACTTCCCGGAGCCATTCCAAGCTGGGAATTAAAGGATCCTGAACGGCCTGAATGTTTCCTAAAAAGTGCTGGTTAATTAGGAGTATGTCCTTATCTCACCCAAATGGGAGGGGTTGGGAACGTGATCCCAGGGTAAAGGGTAGGTTCCCTACATTTTTAGGCAGGAAAACTTAAGAAATCTGACGGGCTGAACTGAGGTTAAATTCTAGGTGGAGAAATTAAAAGCCTTTAAAAAAAGAGAGAAATTTAGGCTGTTTGATAAATGCCTCCTTTGGACGTGATTTGGGAATTCTGTGCTTCCGGAGGGCCCCGTTCCCTGTCCGTGCAGTCGCTGGGATGCTCCCAAGGGAGCGTGGCCCAGGTGCAGCCCCTTGGGGCTGTGTTTTGGAGGCTCCCGCTGGATGGAGGCTGCTCCCTGCTCCTGGCACAGCAGCTCGATCACCCAGCACAGCGTTTAACTGCAGCTGGGGCTTGGATTTGCGTTTCATCCACCAGCCAGGAGCTGCAGCCGCCATCCAAACTCACGGATGGGAGCCCGCAGGCAGAGCAGGAGTCCCCCTGGCCCTGCTCCACTGCAGCAGGATCGGGGCTGCAGCCAGAGCAGCTGCTGCCCTCGCTGACTTTGAGGCACCACTGAATTTATCCCTCTCCCCGCCCGTTATTCCCAAAACCTCTGCACTCCAGGCAGCTCTGTGGTGCTGCTGCAAATGCTGTGCAGGAACAGGAAAACAGATTTGGAAATAGAGAGTCTGCTCTCGGGGCTGGAAAGAAGTTGCCAGGTGTGAGCTCTCTTCTCCTGCGTGGCTTAGAATTTCATGGAATCAGTGGTTTGAAGGAATCATTGAGTCACAGAATGGAAGGGGCCTTAAAGCTCATCCCATTCCACCCCCTGCCATGGGCAGGGACACCTTCCACTGTCCCAGGCTGCTCCAAGCCCCGTCCAGCCTGGCCTTGGGCACTGCCAGGGATCCAGGGGCAGCCACAGCTGCTCTGGGCACCCTGTGCCAGTGCCCTCCCTCACAGGGAACAATTCCTTCCTAACATTTAATCTAAATCTACCCTGCTTCATCCTAAAACCATTCCCCCTCATCCTACAACTGCGTGCCCTTGTAAAAGTCCTTCTCCAGTGGAAAGAAACAGGAGAAACCAGATGAAAGTGTCAAACAGGAATATATTTCAGTTTGATTACGCTGCCCTTACCCTGGCAATGTATTTATGTATGCACTGTTAGAGGAAGGGCACCGCGACTCCAGAGTGATTTTACTTTTGTAAAAATCTCCATTTGCTCCAATAGGAGGGGAATCCTACCCTGCTGCAGCTCTGTGGAGTCACGTCAATGTTATTTGGGAATCTCTGCAGGAGTTTGTTCCTGTAGAATTTGAATGGCAGAGTTTGTGTAGCTTTGCCAGCCGCTCCTCAGAATTCCAGAATTTTGTATGACAACATACAAAGCACACCTTCACCTGCTCACCACGTTTCTCACAGCTCTCCTACAACCAGACCTTTCCTGAAGTCTCTCAGACTTGCAGAAAACAGGATTGATTTGGATCCAGAGGATCCGAGGTGTCGGTTCCGGCCTTTTCTTCTGGCAGGGAATGGGATTTGCCTCGTCCTGGCCTGGAGCTTCTCCCTGAAACCTTCCATGGGGAGGCACCACAAGGTGTTTGTGCAGACCCAGCTTGGAAAATGGACCTGTGTGAGGTCACTCTGGGATGCTTTTTGTCACTTAAAAATGAGATAACAAACGGCTTCATTTTCTGCCCCTTCAATCCCAAGCTTTGCTCCAAAGCCCCAAGATCCCTTGGGGTCAAACCAGGTAACCAGGACCTAGTGTGTCAAAAGTGCAGGGCAAAATTTCAAATGACTTTTAATTAATCTAATTAAAATTAATTGCTTCTGCTTCTTTGGAGAGTCTGGGCCGGGATGAGCATTTTCATCTTCCGCACGCAGCCCTTCGTCTGTGCTTGTGTGCTTTGAAGTGAGTTTCTCCAGCACTGCCATCAGCTGAGAAGTTTATATTAAGTTAAGTGGAGAAGCTCTACTTGTCTCTCACATCCCAGGGTGTTTGGCTGAATTTCATCAACACGGCTTTAGTAGAAAATGATTCATTAAAGAGGAGATGCAATGGAAAAGGTAAAGCACGCGTGAAAGCTCTCAGGTATTTTTATTTCCTCTTTAATGACTGTTCTAATATGACCACTGACTCTTTATTCGTTTCACTGTTCACAGTTTTTTTATTAATTTTAGGTCAAATAGAGTGAAAACCCCAATACGTTTCATTTTGTATCTGTGTTGGAATGTAAGTAAAACCCTGACTTGTTTAAAACCAGGGCTGTTCCGAAGGATTGACAGCTGCTCCAGTTCCCATTAAACTCTTTGGAAAGGCTCGGTCCCGGCTGAGGACAGGATTGTCTGCACTGGTGTCCATCAAGAATCAGTGTTTGCCACGAGCTCCCCTCGGAGCTGCTGCGGTTCCATCAGGCAGGAGATGATTCCTGTCATACCTGGGCTGCTGTTTAAGGCACAGCCCTGACCTTGAACAGGGATTATTGCTGAGCAGCTGCCCAGGAGTGCCTCTCACAGGACGGAATTAAGTAAATAACAATAATCCACCATCTACACGCCTTAATTATGGTTGAACAGCTTGTTTCACCTTTTAATTATTGAAAGGTTTGATGACAAGATATTCCTTAGCATTTACTGAGGCTGAAATCCAAGAGGACACCTGTTGGGATGAGGCCTGAACACCCTAAAGGAGACACAATAATTTAAAATACTCATGTTGTTTGCATTGCACTTATTTAAGTGTTGTGTTTCTTTACTTGGGTTATTATAAAAGGGAAAGAAAAATCTGTGTTTAAAGGCATCTTCTTCTTTTCCCAGCCAACATTTCACCCTCAGTGGTCCCGCAGTGAATGAATTATTGGGGGTTTATGAACATATTAATCATCTCCATGGAAACAGTTTGCGATTTCACAGCGCAGGAGTTTGACTTGCCTGCACAACAATGAAGAAAAGGAAGGATCTGAAAAAGGGGGAGCTGAGGAGAGATGAAACCCCCTTCAAATTTAGACCCAAATTTATCACTAACCACTCCTGCTCTGGGAGAGGGATCAGCATTTCCAGCGACCCCAAGACCTTTGGAATTTGCAGGCAATTCAGGTCGTGGATCCTTCAAAAGACTCAACGTGCCCTCCATGAAGGGCTTTGTAAGGGGAATTAATTTATTTTTTTTCCCCTGCAATGGTGTTATTTAAGGAATCAGCTCCCTGGGATGTGTTTGGCAGTGGTTTGAGACTGGAGACCCCAGGAAAGGAGAGAGGTTTTTCACAGAGGGAAAGGTGTCGGGCTTGAGGCTGGGCAGGAGTGCGGATCAATAACACAAATATCAGGGTTCAGGGTAAGGGAGGGAAAGGAAATCATGAAATTTTAAAGCCGTTCTGTCATTCAGCGAAACTCAGAGAGGGAGAAAAAACAGGAACACAAACAGACAATCATTTTTAACCGTGATCTTCTGGAATACAGGAACATTGTTGGAATGCTGGCGGCCTCCTCCAACAGGTCCATGTCCCTCCTGTGGGAACCCAGAGCGGGATACAGCACCTGGTCCTGCTAAACCCCCTGAGATCCCACAGAGTTTCCTGTTATTCCACTTAGATCCAAGCATTTATTCTTCAATACACCCTGCAGAGCGTCAGGAGGGATTTGCAGGTGCTCTCTGCCCTTCCAGGAGGGCCGTGGGCAGGTGGGTGCCTGGAACTCCCCACAGCTGCAGGAATTCCCCCGTTATCGCTCCCACCTGAGCGGGATCTGTGCTGCTGACCAGGAGCAGCTGCTGCCCCTTGGGGAGGAGGGGCTCAGGGAGGGGGATTTAGCAGAGAAGGGAGGAAGGAGAGATGAGGTGCAGCTGGTTTTGGGTGGTGTGGGCTACACGGGAGTGTTTGGCTGTTCCTGGGAGTGAGACAATTGCTGCTCTCAAGGTAAGGAGTTTGGTTTTTGTGGTTTTTTTTCTGGAAAAGTCTTTCTCTAAACAGGAGATTGAGGGTGTGTTTCCTCCCCCTGGGATTTTGCTGTCTTGTGGTTGCTAAATTCAGTTATTCCAGTGGCTCTAAGTATTCCCAGGACTTGTGCCTATGCTGGGAGACCCTGGAGCCACTTGGGTCTCAGTGGGAGCTGGGTGTTGCTTTCTCCTGGGCTTTGGGAAGCAGCTCTGCAGGAAGGAGGTTTCCCACCAAATTTTGCCTTTCTCATTAAATTTTGCCTTTCCTGGGTTGAAGGGATTTGTAGGAAGGGGATTGGAGGAGGGGAGCAGTGGCTTGGTGATAAAAGGTGCTACCTGTGAGTGAGTGCAGGGTTCTTGTCCCTCACGTTTGTGACAAGGCAATGAAAAGAAAATGAGGGGAAGAAACCATGGAGCAGGACATGGAAAAAACTTTGGGGACACAGCAAGGTGGGGAGCAGTCCCTTGCTGGATTCTTTTTCATGGAAAAATCCCTATAACAGCACAACCACTGCTTTTATTTTTCTTCTGTACTTATTCCCCAACCGGGAGCTTTCAGGCACTGCACATGTAGTGAAAATTAGAAAAATCAACTCCTTCCCAACACAATTTCCTTCCTTTAGGTCCCAAAAATTGTAAAATAAGACTCCCCAAGTCCTGGTGGAGCAGCTTTTTAGCTTTGGAGGCTTCAAAGCAGAAGTTCAGCTCGGTCCATGGCTGCTGGGCCCAGGGGAGTTTTCCCGGCTGAACATCACAGCTTCCAGCTTCTCCCTCTGATGTTGAGAGAAACATTTGCTGTTCCTGGTTTAAGTGGGACTGGGCCATCTGGTGGTATCACAAAAATCATCTCTGCCCTGGGAGGATTCCTAATAAATGGAGAGTTCCTCTGAAGAGGAGGAGATGGGACAGACATGAAGTGTTTGATCAGAGGTGTTCCCGGGGTGGGCTGACCTCCCCTGGCCTGTCAGCTGCTGTTTGCAGCCTGGAGGATCAGCCTCTTGTCCCCTTGCACGATGAATTTGCTGATTATAAACAGGAGCTGGGAAAAAAAATAAATCAGCAAAATGCCTCTCTGAGTCAGGTTTGGTGAGAACCAGAAGCTCCTCCAGAATCAACCTTGTAGGATGGGGACTTGTAAAAATGCTTGAGGCCAACTTATTTTTTTGTTTGGTTTTCCTCTTTCCCTTCCTTCCCATTCTCTGGACCCCAAAAAATCCCCTGGTGAGTCAGAATTGTTGGAGTAGCACTTATTCCTGTTGAGTTTGGAGTTAATTTGCCTGGAAAGGAAATAAAACCCCTCATGGGCAGTGATTTATACACCTGAGAGGCTGAAAGAGGGGCACGTGAAGAGATTCTTGTCCTACAGAGATAGGACAAGAGGAAATGGCCTCCCTTGTGCCGGGGGTGGTTTGGGTTGGATATTAGGAACCTGTTCTTGTCAGAAAGGGTTGTCAAACACTGGCACGGCTGCCCAGGGCGGCGGTGGAGTCCTCATCCCTGGAGAGATTTAAAAGGCCTGTGGATGTGGCACTTGGGGGCACGAATTAGCAGTGATTCCACTTTTCAGATCCTCCCAATTCCCACTGTTCTGAACAAAGTTAATTCTAAGGGGCGCAGGAGTACATTATTTATATTATTATTAACAAGACAAGTCCTCTCTATTTGAGTCAAGCTGATGCAATATCTGCCTTCCTAATCAATGCTGTCTTGAGCTCTTTGAGTGTTCTGCAGACACCTGTTGGTAAAAATGAGGCATAAAGAAGAAAAATTTGCATGAGTGAGCATATAAGTTATATAAAATGTGTTTTTTCCTTCTAATTCCAAGCTGATGCTGCCCCCTGGTTCAGGCATCAGCTGTTCCCCTAGGTTCAACACCCAACACTGAATTTACATCTCCAAGATGCTGTAATTTAGTGGGGGAAAGCAGCTCTTCTCTCCCCATCTGACCACGGAGCTGAGGAGAATGAGTGACATGCCATGGTTTGTGCTGTGAGGGGATTGTTCCTGTGCCTCAGTGGCTCAGCTGCACCATCAATCACCTCCCACAATTAAAACAACGCAGCCCCCTGGCAGCTGCCAGCTCCTCGAGCCCGTGGGGTTTTTGGTTTTCTAATTGCACGAGGGTTGGGGTCACCCATCATTTCTTTCTCCTCGTAATGACTTTTGTTTCGGTGTCTCTGGAGCCTTCACCCCAGGGCATGGCAGAGATGGGATCTTTGTTCATACAGAAATCATAATTTTTGCCAGTGGCACAGCAGCACTCAGAGCTTCTAAATAAGGTGGCTAAAACCCTTAAATAACTGCACTTTTAACATTTTTTTTATAACTTCTTTCTCCCTCTAGTGACAGTGCATTCGTGTTACTCAGTATTTTGAATTTCTGAGGAATATTTGAGGATTTATTTAAGGCTCTTGGCTTAATATTTCAAAAGTCACCAGCAATGAGTTGTTACAATGCTGCCATTGATCTTTGGGAATCTATTTTTTGGGAATAACCTGCTAAAGTCTCCTGCCCTGTGGACCTCTTTCAGCATAGTGGATATTTCTATACCATCTTTAATGTATTTCCCCAAGCTGTCCAGTACCTGGATGTGTTGGGATGCTTTTCTCAGCGAGCGGTGATGGAGAAATATTTGTCTGCAAGTCCTTCTGATTTCACCTTTTGTTTGTGCAGATGTTTTACCTCAGTTTGGGCTGGGAGGAATAATCTGTAATACACTTTACTTGCCAGCTTTGTGCAGCACTTTGTAGCTTTCTTTGGAGATTTCTATGTCATGTTTTCAGTGTTTTAGCAAGAGGAAATTCAACATGAAGTTAGGAGGAGCTGGCCTATATCAGACACAGCAGCTGATGCTTTGGAAGGCAGGCAGAGAGATGAGAGGATAATTTCGCTGAGGTGAATGGTTAATATGCTCTTGTAATAATAAGGGGCTTGTTTACGCTGCATTAATATTTTGTAGCACTGCTGTCTGCTTTAATGTTTAACCTCTCCGCTGAAAGCACTGAGAAACGCTTTTTAGCATCCTGGTTTTTGCTGTGCTGGGAGGGACAGGGCAGATTTTTCTGAGCCTGGAGAACTCGGTGAGAGCTTTGGGGCTGGGATTTGGTGCCGTCTGTGCGGTCCTGCCATGGCTCCTGGGCATTGCTGGCATCTCATCCCAGCTCCTCGCCAGCAGGAACAGCACTTGGGATCATGCAGGGAGCAGGAGCAAGTCTCACACTGCATCATAAATTAATCACGGGCTTCGGGATGGGTTTTGCTTCCCTGCTTGCTCATGTGCGAGGGTGCCCTCTGCTCTCCGAGTGCTGGGAGAGAGGGAGCTGTCCTTGGGTCACAGCTGGGGCTGCTGCTCAGGGAGCAGGGGGGTGGTGGGATGTGCTGGAATCTGCAGGGCTTGTGCTGAAATCCCAGTCCTGTGTCTGCAGGGTTGTTGGGATCACTTCTGCCCAGCTGTGTCCATGCTGGGGCAGAGTGGCTGAAGTAGCCCAGTGGAAAAGGACCTGGTGGTGCTTGTTGACAGCAGCTGAATGTGAGCCCAGGTGGCCAAAAAAGCCAATGGCTCCTGGCCTGGATCAAAAAACAGTGTGGGCAGCAGGAGCAGGGATGTGTTTGTCCCCCTGTACTCAGCACTGGTGAGAGCTTGCCTCAATTCCCGTGTCCAGTTCTGGGCCCTCACT